>JAZHYW010007478.1:0-53200 GCA_037355805.1 Ixodes ricinus
CTACCTCCGCCGCTCGTCATCTCCTGAGTCGTCTTCCCGCCGAGGATTCCGTTCACCGTCTCCGCGACGCTCGCCATCGCCCTTCCGCCGGTCTCGTCGAGACAGCCTGTCACCCATCGCTTCTCGTCGGGAAAACTAGGCGCGGCAATGCCGGGAGGTGGTGTTGCCGAAGACGAACGATGCCAAGATCCTCCAAGATCGTCGGAGCTCTCCCACTCTAACGCCGCAACGCCCCGAAACGACGTTTCTGCAACAGTGTCGAATAACCTCAACGTTATCATCGACGGCCACGACGCGACGGCGCTCGTCGACACCGGAGCAGACTACTCCGTTTTGAGTGGGAGACTCTCTCGTCGCCTTCGGAAAGTTATGACGTCGTGGGACGGACCGCAGATACGAACCGCCGGCGGACATCTCATCACCCCAGTCGGCATCTGCACTGCTCGCGTCGAGATCCACGGTGAGACGTGCCCTGTCAAGTTCGTCGTTCTGCAAGACTGTGCGAGGGACGTTATCCTCGGAATGGACTTTCTCTGCGAGTATGGCGCCGTCATCGACCTCGGAGCAAACCGGCTGACGCTACGAAAACCTGCTCCACTACCGGAGGAACCAAAAGCGACGTCATCCGCGGTCCGAGTCCTCGCAAGTCACGTGAACTTACCACCGCGGTCGAGTGTTTTCGTGCCCGTCGGGAGCACCGAAGCTTTCTGCGGCGAATTTCTGCTCGAGGGGAGCCTCCAGTTGCTTCTAGGAAGAGGAATAGGCGTCGCAAGAGGTATAGCTGAACTTCAGGATGGCCGCACTGCGGTCCTCGTGACGAACTTCCGAAACGAAGCGCAACACCTCACGAAAGGTGCAGCCGTTGGCCACGTCGAGGAACTCCGAAACTCCGCCGAAATCGCCGCCATTACTGACGAATCCTCGCCACCTCAGCAAGACAGTACGTCGCCAGCGCAGCTCGACATTGACCCTAAGCTTTCGGGCCCGAAACGACGTCAGCTGATGAACCTCCTCACCGAATACCGAGACTGCTTTGCGACGTCGTCGAAGGTGCGCCAAACCGCCGTTGCGAAGCACCGCATCGTCACCGAGGACGACGCGCGCCCTGTGCATCGATCTCCATACAGAGTCTCCGTTAAAGAAAGGCAGGTGATTCAGGAGCAAGTTCAAGAGATGCTGGACGACGACATAATCCAACCTTCAAGCAGTCCATGGGCCTCTCCAGTTGTACTGGTTAAGAAGAAGGACGGGACGCTTAGGTTCTGCGTGGACTACCGGCAGCTGAACGCAGTGACGAAGAAAGACGTCTATCCACTCCCCGCATCGACGACACGTTAGACCGGCTGCGCCACTCTCGATACTTTTCATCGATGGACCTGAAGAGCGGCTACTGGCAGATCGAAGTCGACGAACGGGACCGAGAGAAGACAGCTTTCGTCACGCCGGATGGACTGTACGAATTCAAGGTTATGCCCTTCGGACTGTGCACGGCGCCAGCAACTTTCCAGCGTGTCATGGACACCGTACTGGCAGGACTGAAGTGGCAGAGCTGTCTCGTCTACCTCGACGACGTCGTAGTGTTTTCCGGCGACTTCGACGAGCACTTGCGACGACTCCGAGCTGTTCTCCAAGCCATACGGACCGCCGGACTCACCCTGAAGCCGTCAAAGTGTCGGTTCGCCTATGACGAACTGAAATTCCTAGGTCACGTGGTTAGTAACGAAGGCGTTCGCCCCGACCCAGAGAAGACTCGCGCCGTCGCAGCATTTCCAGCGCCGAGAGACAAGAAGGCCGTGCGAAGGTTCCTTGGATTATGTGCCTACTATCGCCGCTTCGTTCGAGATTTCGCAAGGATTTCCGCACCGCTCACAAACCTCACGAAGGACGCCGAGAAGTTCGAATGGGCCGAGGAGCAGCAGCAGGCATTCGACGAGCTGAAGCGACGACTGCAGACTCCTCCTGTCCTTGGACATTTCGACCAGGATGCGGAAACCGAGATTCACACGGACGCAAGTAACGCAGGACTTGGCGCGGTACTGGTTCAAGTACAAGATGGAACCGAGCGAGTCATCGCCTACGCAAGTCGGACATTGTCCAAGGCGGAGAGAAATTACTCCACGACTGAGAAAGAATGCCTTGCGGTCGTCTGGGCAATCACGAAGTTTCGTCCGTACTTATACGGGAGCCCGTTCCGCGTAGTCACGGACCACCACTCGCTCTGCTGGCTTGCGAACCTCAAGGACCCGTCAGGACGCCTCGCTCGATGGAGTCTCCGACTGCAAGAGTTCAACATGACCGTGGTCTACAAGTCAGGCCGCAAGCACAGCGACGCCGACTGCCTGTCCAGAGCTCCCGTCGAAACACCTTCCGGTAGCAGCGACGATGATGACGACGAGTGTTTCCTGGGCGCAGTGAACACCGATGACATGGCCCGACGTCAACGAGGCGATCCTGAGCTGCGCGCACTGATAGAGCACCTGGAAGGGCGCGGAAGTGCCATACCACGTGTTTTTTCACGCGCCCTGTCGACATTTGCAATTAGACAAGGTGTACTCTACAAAGAGAACTTCGGGAACAACAACTCGCCGTGGCTGCTGGTAATCCCGACCGACCTCCGGGAGGAGATCTTTCAAGCCTGCCACGACGACCCGACGTCTGGACACCTAGGTTACAGCCGTACGCTGGCCCGAATTCGTGAAAGGTATTACTGGCCCAAGCTGCCGAAGACCGTTCACCACTACACACGATCGTGCCACGAGTGCCAGCGACGCAAGAAACCGCCGACGAAGCCGGCAGGTCTCCTGCAGCCGATTGTTCCCCCGACCGCACCGTTTCAGCAGATCGGAATAGATCTACTTGGTCCTTTCCCACCATCGACGCAAGGAAACCGATGGATTATCGTCGCCACGGATTATCTCACGCGGTACGCCGAAACGAAAGCCCTTCCTTCCGGGACTGCTGTGGAGGTTGCCAAGTTTTTCATTGAATCCATCGTCCTCCGGCACGGCGCTCCCGAAGTCCTGATCTCAGACCGTGGATCCTCGTTCATGGCCCAGCTGACGCAAGAAGTCCTTCGTCTCAGCCACACCAGCCATCGTCGCACCACGGCGTACCACCCGCAGACCAACGGGCTGACGGAAAGACTCAACAAGACCATCGCCGACATGATCTCCATGTACGTCGACGTGGAGCACAAGACATGGGACGAGGTGTTGCCGTACATCACTTTTGCCTACAACACGGCCGTGCAAGAGACCACCGGGGTTACCCCTTTCAACTGGTTCATGGTCGCAAAGTGACGACAATGCTGGACGCAATGTTACCCCATGAACCGGCTGTCGACGGAAGCGACGACGCCCAGGTGGTTGCCCAACGGGCAGAAGAAGCCCGTCAGCTCGCCAGACTCCGGATTCAAGCCCAACAACGTATCGACACTGGCCGCTACAACCTTCGTCGTCGGGACGTCCACTTCCAGCCCGGAGACAGGGTGTGGGTGTGGACACCGATCCGCCGCCGTGGTCTCAGCGAAAAACTCTTGAAGCGCTACTTCGGACCCTACAGAGTGCTTCGTCGACTCGGGGATCTGAACTACGAGGTGATGCCCGACGGTACGCGGACTTCATCACGCCGCCCACCGCGACCTGAAGTCGTCCACGTCGTGCGCCTGAAGCCCTACTACGCTCGATAGGACTGCCGACCTTATATGTTCCGAAGGACGCTTTAGTTCCGTTCTTCCGTGGACAGGAGGAGTGTCGTTCTTCTTATCGCTTTGTTTTGTTTTGTGTTGCATCGGGGCGATGCACTTTTTAAAGGGGGGATAATGCCGCGAGCGCAGCTGACCAAGCAGGCAGCGCGCTCGTGGCCTAACGGTTATCGCGCGTGCCTTCCACGCAGAAGGCCAGGGTTCGATTCCTGGCCGCGCCTACACATTTTTGTTGACGTTGTAATGTGATGTTCTAGTAAGTTCGAGAGCCGCCTTGCTAATTCGAGGTTAGAATGTTCTACGAACCGAACCTTCTACGCCGAATGTTCTGGAGCCCACGCGTGTACAAAAGGGGCTTCGCCTGGCAAGCCGAGTCAGTCTCGCCCCAGCGTTCGACTCTGCGCTTACGCCGACTTCGACGCCCGCGACGCTCTATTGTTATCTTCTGTTTCCTTCTTTATTTTTGGGCACAAGTTCGCCCCATTAAACGTTTAGTTTCTTCAGCTATTCGCCGCCTCATCACTTGTCCTTCGTGACAGTATGGCGCGTGATTTGCTCGCTTTCCCAAGCGACAAATATGCGCGTGCTGGGCTGAGGAGATCGCACGCTGGGTTGAGGACCTGTAAATATTTCAAACATTGCAATAGGGAGTATTCACTGGACGCCATATTTGTGGGTGCAGTTTAGAGCGCATGCTCAGAACGAACTCGCATATCTAGTTTGCTAAGACCGGCAATCTTGATGGTGTGGAATGCACGTTGGAAAAGAGCTGTGGAAGTTCGCCATGAGCACGCGCTCAGCAGTCGCACACACGGCTATGACCGCCAGTGAATACTCCCTATTGGCGACGTGCGCGATCGAAAGCGTCGTGGTGGTCGGCCTTCCACGATTGGCCGAATGGTGACTATGACGTCAGCAAAGGAGTTACTCATGGACGGAAATAAGAGAACGTGAGACTTCAATTTTGACGGTGTTGACAGTGCTGGTTCAAGAACACTATACTTTCCAGCCTCCGCCATGCTAATTACAAACATCATCGAACTTGTTGTTCTACAAGGTAATGACGTCACGAAAGGTAACCATACGAAGGCGCCACCGAAACATCTCGCCGCTAATAGTGTATAGACGTTTGTAAACATTGCGTCCCGACTGGTGCCTCATGCGGGTGGAAGCAGGTGCAGCATGCGCGTGAGGATAGGCTTAGCAGGCTCGCAATTGCACGTGCTTGCTCAGACGAAGTATACGAGGATTTGATGGCGGCCGCCAAATACCCTGTTTGCAATCGTCTGTATACACATGTTTGTCTGTTTTTACCGAAAGGTGCTCGTGCTATTGGTAGGCTCGTAAAATAAATATAGCACGAAGGCATAAAATGGATTAAAATACAGACCCCTTTTCAGCTAATAGCTCGATAGTTACTCGATTCCGGATCACCAGGAAGAGGTATACTACCCTGGCGGCTCGTATCATCTCTGCCAATGACGTCGCGATTGCCTAATTATGCGGGGACAGAGCACCGGGTCTGCCGTACGTCTTTCGTGTTGAAAGATACCAGGGAGGGTGACATCGAGTAAATCATTGCATTTTATTCGGTAGGCGATGACACATCCACCGAGAAATTAAACGTGCCCCACTAACTTTTTTATTATTATTACCGTAATCCACTTCCACTACAGGTCATGGCTTCACATTGAGAAGGATTTAGGCCAGAGTTGGCGGAGTTGCAACTACGCGGCACGTATAGACATGGATGGCGGGCTGACGGTGGGGGGGGGGGGGGGATAATGAAATGCAACCGGAATTCGCGCGCGCTGTTCCTCGCAGCTTAGGAATTCAAGATGCAACATTCACGGCGGCGGACGCAGAGGGACCCAGGGGTGACCCGTCAAACGTTGAGCGCTCTAAACAAGTTTTTCTCGCGTTAAGGAAATGACTAAATGGCGACGAATGACCACCGAAAAAAAAAAGAAAGAAAGAATGAAATAAAATTAACGTGCGCTTGCTCGGTCAAGAGGTCATCGGTGAATGACCGTACAAACTGGAGTCTGACGATCTCTTTATTTTATTTGTTTTCTTTTTAATCGTTTACTGCGCACTCTTACCGGAAATTTGTTCCCAGTTTAGCGTTTAGCCCTTCGTGTGTAGAAGCGCTCGACGTCCTTGGCGGAGAACTTTGCCGCGAGCGAAGTTTCGATATTACGATTCGGCTTGTTTGCGGTTGCTTGGCTCACATCCTGCCGGTTCCTTGAAAGATAACCGTTAAAGAGTTTTCTTGCACGGTCTACTGATCCTAACGGTCAACACGGCGCACGCGCAATTTATAAGGCGCGCCGATATGGCGCCCCTGGCCTTGCGTTTTTTATAGCGGGGGTCAACAGCCTCCTTGAGCGACAGGCCGGTCGTGTGGTATGCACATTTCCGGTGCTTATCGCCTAGGTAAAAAAGATGCCGAGACACGGGGTTGTAAACACACGCGCGAGTAAATATTGATGGCGGTGGTCCTCTCTTCGCGAGGCGCCGCGGACTCGCGATGACTTCCATGGTGTCGAGGTTGGGTAGGTTGATGATAGGAAGTAAACAATTTTATATACAGCGAATGGGAATATACAGCAAGTTTGGCGAATCAAGAAGGGAACTTTATGAACGCCCCGCGAACCCTGTCTGCGGCTACTTGAGGTGAGGGAACCCATCTAGCTCCGGACAAGAATACTGCTTCTGTAGAAAAAAGCAAAAAAAAAAAAAGCATAGGAAATTATTTTTTTATGCTGACATCATTTTCCTTTGACGCTATTTTGTCAAATCTGAGATCACTTCGCTTTTGCCCATCTCATGCGTTGACACTGACGTCAAGCCTCAACTACTGCTTTCTTGCCCCACAAATTGCCATCTCATGCGTTGACTCTGATGTCAAGCCTCAAGTACTGCTTTCTTGCCACACAAATGTGCAGTGGTGCTCTCTGCAAACATACCCACCCCGCCTCGCGCGCGCTTGTGCGACGGGCACACAAAGAAAAGCATCCTGATACACCTGAATGCAGCCGGTGCTGGCGTTTCCCACAGCTTTGCAAAGGTATTCCTGACATCCGAACGAAAGCACACCAGAAGCGGTCGCCCCGAACCTTACACGTAGCGTCTGATTTTCCGCGGAAGAGAGCTATTGCGCATGCTCAGAAAGGGCTCCACAAAACAGTGGACAAACATGGCGGTGCACAGAAGGCAAATATTGGAATACACTAGCTTATGTTTGTGATTGCACGCCGAAAAGGCGAAGCTTTTTTTTTAATTTAAATTAAACACATTTCAGGTATATCCAGGCTTTACTCCCCTCTCTGTATGCTAGTTTTTACCTTTAAATTCGAAATAACTATTGAGAAAAGGGCAAATAGAAGTTACGCACAAACATTGAAAGTTTCCCGCCAACTCCAGTGGGGTGACGCCGCAGATTGCATAACTTGCAAGCCTATCAGGCAGACGAAAAAAAAAAAAGTACTTCACGCATTTTTTGTTTTGTTTTGCTGGCGTGAGTTTAACGCTTTCCGTCCCCTAGAAATGTCGGAAGAGGCCACGACTGAGAAAAACGATATCGCCCGAGCCTCTTGAGCCTGACACCGTATCTGCTCAGCGATAGGCTACTTCCAAAAATCCCTGCATGCAACACTGGGCGCGTTGCATTATGGGACGCCTTTAACCGTGAAACCGAGTGGCATGGTTTCGATTTCGATTGTCCCGTTGTACGAACCAGTGCGTCTCAGCACTGCATAAAAATAAAGTCAGCACTCGCTTGCCACGAATCTTTGCGAGAACCCCGTTGAAACACGGGCCTTCAGCGGCCGTAGGTGGCTGCTTAGGCTTAGCGGGAGTATAGGAGGAGCACGGCCGCACGCGCGCCCCATACCTTTCTGGCGGACTCTGGCTACCGCTCCAGAGTGCAGAATGACCCTGCCGGCTGATAGATAATTTAAGAAGCCCATTGAGGAGCCCATGTATAATTCCTCTTCTACGTGCACTTACGTTGACCTTTGGCCACATGCTCGCAAACTCTGGCATGTCAACTCCCTCCCTTGTCGTAAAGTGTGGTTGTCAAATCAAAACCGAAACTGTAGCCAAGGGGTTCCCAAGAAGCCTTGTGTGGCACTACGCCTCTAGGATCACTTCGTATTTTGCAAGAGGTCTATTCGCATTTTCGAATCGTTAAAATCGCCGATATGCTCTTGCTCTGCACTAAACACCAAAAAGGAGGTGCTAACAAAGCAACCAGAGAGCATGAGACTCATTGCACGTCGTAGCAAAATTAAAGAGTAACTATTTTAATAAATACTTTTATTACCGAGGAACGTTTTGAACTGGCCGCAGTATTGAATTAACGTAATATTCCCGATTATTATGAGAGTGTGAGCCCCATAAAATAAAATGTCACTTTTTTCATAAATATTTTTGATTCCCCAGGAACGCTTTATACTGTATTGGTCGCAGTATTTGCTCCCATAAAGTTACCATTCCCGTGTGCATCGAAGCACTGAGAGCAAACAACCTTTACAAACGCTCGTTCCCAGTGATCATGACCGTGTCGCGTTTGTGGTCCTACCTTTTCTCATCCCTTCGTTCCTCTTACATAAAAATACTTGTTTTTCTCAATTTCACTTTTAAGTGTAGAAGTAACTCTTGACAAAAATAGTATGATCTCTCTCTCTCTCTCTCTCTCTTTATCTCTCTCCCTCACCCCTAGAACGTAAACGGTCTGGACGTCCCACGTGTCAGTGGTTCATTTATTAAGGCAATTAACACGACCGGGTATTGTATCAAGAATTTATGAGGCCCTCGAATTCTCGATATTCATTGGACCGTTAAAGACGTACTGTTATGCTTTTTCAGATGTAACGACTGCTTTTATGCGCATACGCAGAAATCTGGATATGATTTTCTAAAGGATTATCTTTGTTGTACCATATCTCGGATACGGTTTGAACGTGACATGAATAGCCAGCTGTAATCCTTAAGGTACTATATTAAACGCAAGCAATATATAATTTAACGTTATAACTCAGCTATTATTTTAGCCGCGGACACCATACACAACCCCAACAAACCGGTGTTGCGAAATTAGCATCCACCGCTCCATTTAAATAAGCACGTCCTCAAAGCACTGATTCTACTAAGCCGAGCGCTGGTCGCACAAAGCACTTGGTGGCACTTCGGGGGCGCTGCAGACATCGATGCACCAGAGCCGTTTATTGAGAGAGTTTGGCCATACATTGGTTTGGATAGGCGAGCATCTCGGGGCCAACCACAGGCCGCGAAACAGCCCCTAGCGGTGGTCGTGTGATCTAAATATGGGACACGACTATACTTCGTTTCACCTTATGTGCGAGCGAAGGCAAAACTGGAAGCGCGAGCACGGAAGCTCCGTGCGTTCTGGCTTTGCTCGAGCGCGCGAGCTGGGGAGAAATGCAAAAAGCGCTGGTCTCGCGCTTCTAGCTTTGGCTTCGCTCGCAGATAAAGTGAAACGAAGTATAATTTGAGCCGTGCCGAGCGGAACTCCGCGTCTCAAGACGCTCGCGCACCCCACCCTTTGCACTGTTTTCTTTCAGCCAGTCTCAGGACGCTGTTCTAGCAGTGCAGACAAAGGCATGGGCGCGAGCGCGTGGCTTTGGAAAGTGCCTCCTATGCACGAGGTCTCGCACAAACAAAAGCGTTTCGCTGAGCTAGGCTCACGCGCCTGTGCCTTTGTCTTCACTGCAGACGGAGTAGAGGTCTCCTGATTGGTCGACGCTGTGTCACAAATTTAGTTTACGCTCTAAGCGTGGGGGGAATCTTCGGCGCTGGCGGCGGCCTTTGCTCCGCCTATTGTCCAAACTCTCCTAATATACGGCTCTGCGATGCACTAGCGTGCCTTCATACACAAGCGCGCTTTTGCTTGAGTAGGTGACATCTCAGCCATTTTTCCGCCCAATCGTCTTTTTTATGCATTTTGAAGTGCGCGCAATCCGGTGCCAGTCAGTTCGAGCGCGTAGCTTTGGCTAATGCATAGACGCTATTTTACCGCCCAAGTCACGCACCGAGTGCGCGAGAGCGTCACGCGCTGGCACATTCAGGGCAACAATGGATGTCTTCACCCTGAGACATGCAGACATGTAGGCACCCTACGATGTATTAAAGCCACTCTATCCTGGGGAAAGTGGCGTCATTCATTATTGGGAAATGCTCGAGACACGTGCCGCGCGCCACTTCTGAGAAGATCATGGCCTCTGAAATCTAGCTCAGTGCTGCGCTGTCCCGCCATGATCTTCCCAAAGGTCTGCACGTTGCACGTGCCTCGTGCATCGACGCACTTTGCTCTACTTTTCAAACAGAAGGGGCTTCACGATGTATGTCACAGAAACGACTGCCTGCGCGCTCTTGGAGTGCGAAGGCCGGCGTCTGAGAAAGGCGGGCGGCATGGCTTTGTCCCTGCCTGATGGCCTTTAATTGGCGGTGTAATCCCGTGCGGTTAGAACAGCTGCTTTGTCGCGTTTGGCGGCGCCAGGAACGACACCTTGTCCATCTACAACTATTCAGCCTTGATTGCTTATTTCACTGAGGGAGCGACTTTCATCATAAAAAAACGTGAGCCGGTCAGACAATGAAGCCACCAGTCACCTCAATTGCAATGATGCTGTTTCAGGTGCCAGCCTGACAGTGCACCAGCACGCCGTGGACCCTAGCTGAACATGGACACATCAACCACGTTCGGTTGACACCACGGAGACACCAATATTTTGACCGAAAGACACCAAAACAATATTTTAAATAAATAAACCGAATGTCGTTACGTCACAATGCACATAAAAGCAGACGCCAGCCCCCAAGCAGCTTGCCCGTGCTGGACCAAGCAACGTCACGTCTTTGACGTCAATTGGTCCAGCTCCCGTGATGCATCGCGCTTTTCGGTAGCTGATTTTTCGAGCGCTCGCTGGAATCGGTACTTTAGAACGAAAAAATGTAGCCGTCTGGTCGAAATACAAGCGTGCGACTGTCATTAGCAGGTTGAGATGATCATGTTTAACTTATTTCTGAACTTAAGAGGTATACTTTAAGTTCCCATTAAGTATCCCTTTAAGAAGTAACTGCAAAGAAAAAAAAATCTTTTTTTTTTAACAGCTTAATTGGGACAAGCATGTCAAAAAACAATTTTTCCGCGAGAAAAAAAAATTACAGCAAAATTTATTGCGTGAGACTGATTTTAGTTTGCGGCTATTTCGTCCGTTTTAAATCGCGCCCCACGAAGTTGGGATTCCGTGACGCTTATCCCAACTGGCTGCAATACTTCTCATTGGCTAAGAGTTTGATTGACAGCTTAGATCTTGGTTTTTAACCTTTGTTATATGTTACGATTTCCTTTTGAGTGGCATATTTTTTTGTTTAAAGAATAACCCGTGTAATGAGAGTTATGAATGTCTTTACAAAAGGTTTACAAGACGGGCACTTCCGTTTGAATTCGTACCATAACAAACAAAAGCTTCGCCATTCTTTCATGGCCACCGAAGTCTCTGCTCCCGCCTGTCTTGCCTACCTAGACGAGTCGTTTCGCCGAAGTGATCAGTGTTTCGTGCTGACCCATGTGCTTGAGTGAAACTTCCTCAAGTGAAGTAGTGTGTGTTTAGCAGCTGTCGCAGGTGTTAGTGATAGGAAGCGGCGCGGGGTTTTGGCTTTCGTAGTGCGGTTCTTTCGTTTTCCTTTTGCTTACTTAGCGTGCTTCTTTTTTTTTTTTTTTTTTTTTTTGCGCTTGCGCGTGAAAATGTTGACTTTTTGGAGATGTCAGATGAGTGATCCCGACAGCGAGCCTTCCAGCAGCCATGTCGCCCCGAAAGGAATGCTATTTGGCTGGAGGCAATCGGGCGTTCGCTGTAGCGACAAACGTGTCCAGCTACGTTCTCGTCATATCACTCCGGTGGCCGTCGAGATTCGCACCGGGTACCCCGAACGTCCCCGACTAGACACAGCTATTACGTAAAAAACCTGGCACAGCCAGGTTATTACGTAATAGCTATCCGCAAATGCCTTCGGACGTCCGAATTCTGCGTTAGCAGACAGATTTTTGTTTCTCTGCTTCCGAACCATCTTGCGTAAAGTTGTTTGAATGAATGTATACTGTTATCGTAAATCTTGGCTTGTGATCGCGGCTTTGTAGATTATCTTATTCGTTTTGCTGGACAGACGCAAATGACGGGCTTAACAAAATCGGTTGCATATTCCGCATACCTTGCAAAAGCACTTCCCCAGTCACCTTGCGAAAAGCGCGAAACACGGAGTCCGCACCGTCCCGACTTCCCAGTCTTTTGCCTGCTTTAGAGCAGTTTGTACCTGCTAGCAGGTATGTCTACTGAAACTTGAAACTAGGGGCAGTGCCAGAGAGCAAAAGAGACAAAGTTCGGAAAGCTTGCTCGCCCTCCCCGATTTCTTAACGTTCAAGTGATTGTACCGTAATAAATGCACAACGCCTCTTCCCAAAATAAAAAAAAGCACTATGCTCACTACGTAAAAAAATGGTCTCAGTTCATGCATCTGTGGGCAGGTAGGAAATCTTGCCCAAATTTATTCACACCGCACGATGAGCGCAACACGTCGCTGTGCGAACGCAGTCCGACACGAAGCATAAAAACAGCAGATTTAGGACAACAATTCGGAGTTCATTGTTCGATTAAAGCGACGTAATGTTGTTGAAAACGCCCGCAGCTTTTTACTCACAGTATGCGTCGGGAATCTTACACATTTTGAAATGGAACAAAGGAAGATTTACTTTAAAAACGCTCGCTGCGTCCTCCCGGACCAATTTGACTGGATCAGCTGACGACGACGGGACTGAACCGCACAACAACCAATCTGCGCTCCGTGTTAGTGTGGGTGTCTACTTCCAAGTACCGCACCACACACACCACGAACGTTTCAGTTCTTTGTCGCATCGCCGTGTTGCACCAAACAGAACGAGATCGCCGAAGTCAACGCAGCGCTGTCGTGAACGTTGGCTTGTGGTTGCGCACTCGTGGACCCTGTGACTCCCTTCGCTCTCCAAGCACGCATGACGATTACGAATGATACTTTCCGTCTTCCGGGAACATCACAGGTGCACTTCTCCGGTCACGTCTTCGCTATGTGCTCGCAAACCGCGCAGCTTCTGGTTACAGCTCTATAGACCTGTAGACCTTTTGCTAAATAGACCGATCTCACCAGCCAGCTTGACTACGCCACCGCTGCCGCAATGCATCGAGGGAACTTTAGTCTTTCTGCACGTGCGACAACCTCGCCGGAGCTCTGCGCGTGCAGAGCACGAGACGGCACGAGCCCTCGCATGCACGGCCGTCTGCCTCCCGCGAACTTAAATTATGGCGGCGCCACGCATGCGCCGAACGCTTAGTGAGATCGGTCTATTACCCAAGCATCAAGGAGAATGATGGGAATCGATGGACACGCGCCACGCGCGCTCGCCTTCCCCGTATGAAAGATTCGAAGTAAAACACCAAAATAAAGCGTTGACAAGCGCGCGTGCAAATGCCATTTGTTTTAGACATTTGCTTTGGAAAAGCTACTACTGCTGACGCCAGCACGTGCAGCGCGTGTACTACGCTCGGAGCATGCTCCCTGGCGCTTGGGAATTTAGGTCCATCGATTCCCATCATTCTCCTTGATGCTTGGGTAATTTAGCAAAAGGTCTATTGCTGTCTTACCCAAGCATCAAGGAGAATGCAGGGATTGGTGTTCCACGCGCCGCACGTGCTGGCCTCAGCAGTAGTAACTTTTCCAAAGCAAAAACCTAAAACAAATGGCATCTTGCACGCGCGTTCGTCAATGCTTTCTTTTGGTTATTTACTTCGAATCATTTATACAGGAAAGGCGTGCGCGTGTGGCGCGTGGAACACCAATCCCTGCATTCTCCTTGATGCTTGGGTAAGACAGCAAATGGTCTATTCCGTTTCCATTCTATACGTCCCAGCCCTGCTGCCATTCCACTCCCATCCCATTCCGGGGTCGCAGTAGTGCGGAATGATTCCGAAATCATTTTAACACCAGAGTGGCAATTCCGCAACTCTGCATTAAACAGAGTTACCTACTTCAAAAGACAGCAAAAAGGTTTGCGCCGTAAGAGTACCCTAAACAATGTTTTCGTGCTTCCTTGCTTGCGATAAAACGGAAGGCCCTCCGTTTTATCCATTCCGAACTCCTCACTTGTTGCTTCTTTATTGCCTGTCCTTGTTCTAGCCGTTGTAAGGCTTTCCTGTCCTACCGACACAGCACACAATATTTACTCACGAAAAAAAAAAAAAAAAAGATATATCGTCCGCTTTTGTTGGTTCGTCAAACCAAAGCAGCACTGCCCTCATGAGTGTGTGCGCGGTCAACGAACCTGTGAAGCGGCAACACCAAAATCCATGAACCAAAAATAAAATAGAACGAAACAAAAAAACGCCCACTGTACTTCGCAAGCAGTCACAGCAGCGAAAAAACAAGATGGCGTCCGTCAGTCCGCCATCCTCAAGTGAGCGCGTGAAGCGTCGGCGCGTATTCTATCGTCTGCAAGTACGTCTGCTTCTTTTCATCGCTTCGCCTTCCTTCGCCGGGTGACGGTTGACCGAATTCTTCCGCCGTCGAAAAAAAAAAGTAACAAAAAAGGAAAAAAAAAGTTTAGCGCCCGCTCACTCACTGACTCCTCAAAAGTTGAGGCGCGGAAAAGTTCCCACTCTGCTTCGTTACCTTTTACTTTTTTTTTATTATTCTTTCTTATCTCTTTGTTTTCGCAAGTATTCACTCTTTCCTCTTCCTCGCACCGAAAAGCAGCAGCAAGCGGCGATGGCCGAGGAAAAAAAGAAGAAAAAATCTCTGCGTGGAAGGAAGAAGCGGTGAGGCGGTCGTCGCCATATTCGTGACCTTGACGCTTTAGCAGACGTACGATTACGGACCTCGACGTCACTGAGCGCGAAACGGCAAAAAAGGCCCCACCGCCGTTGTTCCTTCCCCTCTTTGTCTCGCGAGCCACTGCGCGCCAGACGAAATAGATCCACGCGCCTTTTGTTTTAACGCGGACTTTTATTTGGAAACTTTTCTGGGCAAACCTGCGGCAGAGAGAACCACACTGGAAAGGGAAATACCGGATGTGTTGGCGTCGGTAGGTACACGTCATGCGAGCGCTTGTTCGCTTGGTTGAGCTGAAGTCATCCTCTTTATTTCCTTTTATGTTGGCGATCTGCCTGCGCATTACTACGCCATAATGTGGGAATGTTTTCTGAGTGTGTGTCTTCTCTGAATGTGTCACCTGCCTACTCAACGGTCGAATGTCGCAACGGTCTGGCTGTGCGAGTGAAGGAGAGAAGGATAATCTGTGTCTGTGCGTACATGTGGGTTCGTGCTTGTGTCTGTTTGTGTTCGGCGTTGTAGTTTGTGTTTCGACGTACGTACACAAAAGTGAAAGAGTAAATCGTGTTTCTCAGTGGGAGAGAGAAAGAGTACCTTGTGTTTCTGGATAAAAATTTTTTTGTGTGTTTATTTTTTTTTTTTTTAATTTGGCGCACAGGAAACCGTTAAATTCCTCCGGAACTCGCTGTCGTTAGCCATTTCAAGAATGCAGACGTAACTGGAAAATGCTTAAGGGTATCTTCTTTTTCTTTTTTACTTGGGGAAATAACACCATAGCAAAACTTGTTCGGGATTTTATTTTATTTTTAATTTTCTTTATCCCTTCATTGCTTTCCTTCAATCATTCTAGCATTTTGGATTTCGGTTGTTTTCTTCGCCACAGCGTCTGCGTAGCCACGGTGCAGTTGACGTGAACGCTGAAGACGCTGAAGGAACCAACAAAGGATTATCTTGACTTTCGAAGGTTATTCGACGCAATCAAAGCAACAACTACAAAATTAATACAGCCGTTTGAAGTAGGGTGCCTAAGTTGAAGGGAAAGCGAAAACCAACTAATCGCAAATGAGAAAAAAAAATTGCGGTACGTGGCAGGAAATGCACGAAGCGTATACAGTTATCTCATCGGCGGTTGCAAAAGCGGCAGGAAATCGCAGCTACTCACGCAAAGGCTGTAACGTAATTTTTTTTTGTCCGCTATACTCGTTGAAGGGTTTACCTGCAGGATTGTCAATCTGGGCGATGTTCAAAAAATTTCTGGCAAAGCTGTGTGTGTGTGTGTGTGTGCGTGTGCGTGCGCGCGCGTGTGTGCGCGCGCGCGTGTGTGTGTGTGTGTGTGTGTGTGTGTGTGTGTGTGTGTGTGTGTGTGTGTGTGTGACGCGCGTGTGTGCGTGTGGGTGTTTGGGGAGTGTACCATAGGCTTATGTACTTTGTTTAGGAAATTTGAGGGGAGGGGTTGAACTCAACCTGCGGAGGAAATGTAAAAATCACTGCACCGGTGGCGAAGAAGATAAATATCCAAACGTAAAAGGAACAGAAAATGCACAGGACGACGTCTCCCCAGTGGGGAAGACGTTCTTCCCCAGTCTCAGGTTGATTCAACATGGGTAAAACACCCGCATCGTTTTGTGGTCTGGTGGTGCCATCCAGCGGCGAACACGGAAAGCATAGAAACCATACACGACTTACACTAACGTCACATGAGCGGTAATTGTGGTGACCTTGCTGCTGAGTGTGCACCTACTATATCATTCATTTCGCAGCGCCGAATTTGTTCTCGGCGAGATCAAGTAGGAATGACCCCCAGCATGGTGCGATGACGTCATGCGCAGGCCACGCATGTATGGGACAGTTCCACGAGACACCTTTTTCCTTCCGGTGTGCCGCGTTCCGCCATGTTGATGAACAGCCTCCGTCACTTCCGCCATCTGTCTCTACACGCAGGCGCTTAGTTTGGGCATCGTTTTTGGTGTTCATGAAACGCGGAAGCATGGCGAGTGGCTCCGTCCATGGCACGACTCAGGGAGTATACGATAGGGCACGTATTTTGGGCCGCATAAATCCTATTCCGATCGGTTTCCTTTCGGAGTTCCCCGGGCGGCATCTGCTGGGTTGTTTATGACCGCCGACGAATCGGCTTCTCGACCGCCGGCTCATCTCAAGTGCGAATAAATATTGGTATGTACAAAAATCGAGTATCATATGATACCCATTTCTGTTGCCGGCTATCCGGCGTAAACGAAGCTGATCATTACACACACACACACACACACACACGCACACACACACACACACACACAGCAGCAGCACAGCACAGCACGCACACACATGCAAAAACACCAAAAGAAAAGGAACCTGTACGGAGGTTGGAAAACGCTGCCTCTGCGTATTGAAAGACATACACGGGGAAACGTCAACATGGCGTCCGCCGAGATTTCGAGCAGGAAGTACGTCAGCCTGTGGTCGCTGGCAGGATGAAAACGGCAGGGAGGTATTTCAAGTTGTCCAGTGCGAGCTTCCATCTCTATATGTGAACGACATGTCACGCAACGACAAGTGTCTCCTGGTGCAGTTCGCGACGACACATCGATTGCTACGGCGGTGTCGCCCCAGTCCGATTGTTATCGAGGGTTGTTTCAAATAAAATAAACTTCCTGAAAATAAACGAGGTCTTAACAAATGGGTTTTCTGGAATTAAAGAAACACTGGATTTAATATTCTCGATACAATTTTAGTTTACAAGACGGACATTATTGGTGGCCGCGTGCCACCATCGCACGCACACTCTGCTCTGAGTCCCGCTGTTACTCTCGCATCGTTTACTTAGAAGCTTTGGTCCCGCCCAAGGCAGTAACCCGATCCGCATCCTGCCCGACGCCAGCCAGTCGCACCTTCATGGCTCGGGCATCCACGTGCTAGACCCTTGATGCCGAGGAGTTAGTATGAACACAACCTTGCGCCCAGCGAAATAAAAGAAAAGGGCAAGAACACAAATGGTGCTCGCTTAGAATGCGGTCGGCGAAATAAAATAAAATAGAAGGGCCAAAACAGAATGGCGTTCGCTAACACGATGCACTGCACCGGCAAAACTATCGGGAGGAGGTAGAGAAATGGACCTTGGGTCAGCATCTTTCCCTGAACGCATCCAAGAGTAGCGTGATACGCTTCTCTAGCGAAAACCAAACGAACGCGATATCCCGATTTACACTGCAGAAGGCACTTCGCTGATTGCCCCATACCACCTGTCCATACTGGGCGTCACGTTTATGCATAACTTGGACAGCTCTTGCTCTGGCAGCAGTGGACCTAGTCTTACCCAAACTGTCGGCTGCGGGCTCCAAAGGGAGTTTGCGAAAAACTCAGTGGGGAGTCGCGAAGCGCGAGCTATCTACTTGCCCTAGTATCATTAGCGATTAGTCCAAGTTAAGCTTTGACGTATAAGAATAGAATGTAAACACCGTCTTTTAGCCGCAAACGCGGTGTACTGAGTGGGCGTGCACACGTCACCAAAAAGGGTAACCAAGTACCGTTACGCCTTAGTCACAAAATTATCTTGCTCCTTAGGCCCGCTTCACGGAGCAATTTCGCCCAGCAACCTGATCTGAGCAACACCAGCAACACGGGCCTCCTGCGTTCACACGCAGCAACCGAATTGCTAGGACATGCCATCATCATCATGAAATTCGTATTTTTCCCGCACTCTTTAGACACATAATTACGCTCCTATAAACACGTTTTTGATCCGTTTAAATGACGTTTAGAATACTACTGTATCTTACGAAACGGTTTACTTGGAAAACGATCAATTTCAGAACCAGAACCGAGTCTTTAGCTGTCATCATCACCACCACGGGTGTCACGTGAAAATATCGCGTCCCTGATTGGTTGGAGCCGCTTAAACGTCTTCGAATTGCTCCGAGTTGCTCGCTTGTTTCTGGAGCCGGACCCGATATCAGCAAGTCGTGTCGATTTAGGGCAGCTTAGGAACAATCCGCCAGCAACACCAAAATTGCTGAGAAAGTTGCTCTGTCTCTCTGTCTGGAAGCGGGCCTGTACGAAGTTTCAAATTGTACGCGATACCTTATCTCAATAGCTCAGCGTTAGCATTCTCGTCTAAAATAGAAAAGAGCCGGTGTGCATATGAAGCTAACAACGACGAACGTTCAAGAAGAAATTGTGGCGCAGGTCAGAAAAAACAAGCCCTCGTCGATTTTGCTGCTCTTGAAGATATCTGTAACGGGCAATCATTATGGATGGTGGACGCGATCACAAAGAAGTGGCGCTGTACTATCCAACGTTGTGTACAACATTCGTTGGGAGGACAGGCTTCGTGTTGTCCACGTTCTTTGGAGTAAAGACTCTCAATATCGCTTTAGGCAGCTCTCAAGCTTTGAGCAGCAAAGACCTGTAGATCTCAAGTTGCGAGCAAAAAGCGCTATATTTTAGGTCGCTTTTCCGTTGTACGCTCGAGTTGCGTCCTCTATACCGCTGTGTTAGTGCCCGTGAACAGACGCTGAGGGACGATGACAGACGCTGGATTACGCCGTGGATCGCGCATGATGGGACGCTATGAATGCCGCTTCATGTCAGCATTAAAATGATCTCGAGGCGCCTCTTTTGTGGCCGCATCTCGTGGACACTACAGCGCCCTCTGGCCCAGAGAAACGGGCACATTCCGTTCCACACTGCAAGTGCAACGAAGATCCGTCACTGGATCGTTCCCGCTCAAGGAGATGAAAAGATTCTGCTTAGTTAGCGAAAAGATGCACGTACTTTGGTCGTAAAATTAGCCTCGCAAAATCGTCGTACCTATAGTCACTGATACAGCTTCAAGTCTGATTCACTTGGTGCAATTTTGCTTGCAATTTCGCAATAACAACGTCGCTCGTGCAAAAAAAAACAAAAAAAAAACGCTTGGGGGTAGTTGCGGTGCACCGAGCGTCGCAGCTGCGAATTCGCGAGCAAAACCGCACCATGTGAAGTTAAGCCTAAGAATGGCAAGACGTGGCAAGTTTCTAGCATCTTATTATAGCTCTGTATCTATGAAGATGACAAAAATGCAGAAGAAATAATCACAAAGCAAAACGCGATGAACATAATAAGTCAAACCTTGCAGTTTTTTAAGCTTCCAGTGAATATGCGGGTAGAAACTGCGGGAGAGGAGGAGACGAGAGTCGAGCGGGGACTTCAGAAACGCCGAGCTCTGGCTGGGATTGATTAAGTGGGTAGAGGCAAAGCTAGCTGGCTGTTGTCTCTACTCACCCCTTCGAACAGTTTCTGATTGCCAAACGCCGGCGCCCAGCGTTTCCCGTTCTGCGTTCGAACGCAGGTTCCGAACACTGGGTAGAGACAAAGGCAGCTATAGCTTTGCGTCTACTCCACTAATCATTCCAACCAGAGCTCGGCGTTTCTGACTGTTCCCTCTCGCTCTCGTCTCCTCATCTCTCTCGGTTTCTCGATCGCATAAAATATGTACGACAGGCACGTGGTTTGCGCCACGATGGGTCACGTAGTCCTGTGGTTTGTGCAGCTATGGGTTCTGTTGTCACGTGGTTTGCGCCGCTATGATTCACGAAGTGAGGCGGTTCGTGCCGCTATGGGTTCCGTAGTCACATGGTTTGTGCCGCTATGGATCACGTAGTCACGTGGTTTGCGCCGCTATAGATCACGTGGTCACATAATTTGTACAACTATGAGTCACGTAGTGACATGGTTTGTGTAGCTATGGGTTCCGTAGTCACGTGGTTTGTGCCGCTATAGATCATGTGGTCACGTGGTTTGTGCAACTATGAGTCACGTAGTCACGTGGTTTGTGCCGCTATGGGTTCCGTAGCAGTGGCGTACCAACTTGTTTTTGCTGGGGGGGGGGGGGCAAACCATAACACCCCCCCAAGGCCGGGGGGCGGTGTTCTTGGTATCCCTTGGGCGCAGCCGGCCAGTGTTTGCCGTGCCCAGTGGCGGCTGTTTCAGGGGGGCAGAACACATGTCTTGCCCACCACTCTGAGAACTGGGGGCAAGCGCCCCCTAGACCCCCGGTTGGTACGCCCATGTTCCGTAGTCACGTAATTCGTGCCGCTATGGGTCATGTGGTCGCGTGGTTTGTGCCGCTATGGCAGGGCTGACAACCCGAGTGAAATTTCCTAGATTAAGGTAATTTCCCGGTCTGTGTGGGAATAAGGAAAATCTTGCTAGTTTCAGGGAAATTTTGGGCACCGTGTATGCCTGGAGTTTTATAGGTCAATTATGTTTTTTCTTCTTCGAGATAACATCGAATTTCAGCGGCTTTGGCTACATTCAGGATATTTCTTCCAGCCGTTTGGCGGTTTGTGGTGTGACCATCTGGCAACACTGAGGACTACTAGGCTAGGTGGCGCAAATATACCACCCGTTATAAAGGGTACAGCCGTTATAGTGAGTTACAGGTTAAGAAGGTAGCGGCAAATGCCCCTCAAAGGGAATCATATATCCCTCCGCCACCTCCGCATCCAATAGCGTCCCATCGTTTCCGTGACGTCGCGGCCAACTCGCGAGGAGGGTCTTGCCTTTCTGTACATATTTGCTTTATCTTTAGACTTTGACTTAGCATTGTGGAACCCACGAGAGGGAGATCAGAGTTTTCCCCTCCGATGGAAACAAATACGACTTTCGGTGATTAGCTTCCCCCTCCGATGGATTCAAAGGCTGCTTTCAGGGGCTCGGTTCCCTCCAATGAATACAAAGGTCGCTTTCTTAAAGAGTGGGATCGGAGGCAAGTTGGAATCCATTGAAGCGGAACAAGGAGCGTTTCCAGTGAACTCTTCTTTCGACTGCGGAGAGATTTGAAACGGGCGCATCGCGCTTGTGGGAGGAGCTTCTCTTACCTTCTTGTAACCGACTATAGCAACCATCCACCCATCCAACTTTTTTGGTAAAATTAGTTTTCATCGCTTCCTATATGGAGGAACGTACCAGCCAAGGTTCTGAGAGCACCGCTGTGCCTTCTCGAAAGAAAAAGAAAGCTTGAGTACAAGAAGAAATACTGCAATGTCTGGAGATATAGACTTACCACGACTAACAATATTTCGTGAGGTGCCGCCATGTTCCGTGTGTTCGAGCTTGAGAACTCTCGCTCCTGTTACACCTTTTGTTTTGGTCTGACTATTTTAAAAAGCGCTAATGAAGTTATTAAAGCAGTATCATGTTCAGATGACGTGCATAACATCTAAGCCGAAGGTAGGGCTTCATTCGTCGGTTTGTCTCTCCCGGTAACACTTCCCTTCGCCCGATTTGCTTTGGCCACGGTTTTGGCCCGATAAACTAAAGTATTGCGAAACGTACGCTAGGCCTAAAGGCTATGCGTAGAGCAAGTTGTCTGCTTCTTGCGCAGGGGTTACAGTGACGTCAGAACGACGTCGAGCTCTGATTGGCTTTGGTCGAAAGGAAAGTGGGCAGATCTCAATGCCAGATGTCTTGAGCTTTAACCACTCTTTTTTTCAATCAGCCAATAAGGGCTTGGCGTTCTGAAATCATCACAACCCTTGTGCAAAAAGCAGACGAACTTGCGCTCCGCATATAATATATTTCTCATAGTAAAAATTGAGGTAATGCAGAAAACAACGAATATCAAGTATTATATAATTATTGGGGCAAGCGAGGGAATTTCGACAGAAATAGGGAAATTTCAGGCGTCCGCTAGGGGAAATTTTGACGTTCCGTGTTGGCAGCCCTGCCGCCATGGGTTCCGTAGTCACGTAATTTGTACCGCTATAACAATAATGACATAGCCGTAGTTTCCAACAATGAGGTACAGTGTTGGTGGGGGCTTGGGAAAAAGCTGTTAAAACAGCTTGACTGGTCCCGAGCCCCCAAAAGTCAGCAGCGGAAAAATATATTTAACAGAAAAATCAAATGATACATCAACAAGATGTTCAAAACAGGAAAGTCACAATTGCAATAGTATAGATATAACAAAAAATTAGCATATAAACATACCACTCACATTTGATCAGTTTGGCTAAGACTTATTATGTTCCTAAGGTTATCTGCAGACATATTTTCAAGCTCGATGTGTTGCGCACAAAAGTAGTTGAGGGTGGTTGGAAGAGTAAATGCAGTGGTTTGAAGGCCATAATTAGTTCTGAAAAATGGGACTACCCAAGGTTCCCTGACTCTCGTTGGATATGCATATACTTTTTCTTTTAAGTCAGCTAAGCTTACAAGATGTCGTACATTCATACTAATTTCAGCTTTATATTTGACACATAGGCGATATCGATACATGTTAAAAATTTTTACTACATCTAGCTGGCTAAATAATTTTTCCGTTGGAAATTCCGGTGAAACATTGCAAATGCTTCGTAGAATCTTTTTTTGTAATAAAAATATCTTTTGTAGATTTGTATGAGTGGTTGTTCCCCAAATTAAATGGCCGTAATTAATTTGTGAGTAAAATAGCGAGTTATATATTAGCAACTTTATTCTAAAAGGCAAAATATCTTTGTGACGATACGCTAGGCCAACAATGCTTGACAGTTTTGATGTAACAAAATTTACATGAGCATCCCATGACATGTTCTCTGAAAAAAGACACCTAAAGTTTTAAATGCTTGTACCACTTCTATTTTAGAAGAATCGAACATTATATCCTCGTCTATGTTAACAATTTTACCCTTCGGACGAAACAAAACAGCCTTTGTCTTATTCACATTTATTTTTAACCCATTATACCTACTCCATGTATTTAACTTTGGGTCGCGTAGTCACGTGGTTCGTGCCGCTATGGGTCAGTGGTCACGTGGCTTGTGCCACTATGGGTCAGGAGGTCACGTGGTTTGTGCCGCTATGGGTCCTGTAGTCACGTGGTGCGTGCTGCTACTGGTCAAGTGGTCACGTGGTTTCTGCCACTATGAGTCACGTGGTTTGTGCCGCTAGGGGTTCAGTAGTCACGTGGTTCGTGCCGCTACACGTCAAGTGGTCACATGGTTTGTGCCACAATGGGTCACGTGGTTTATGCCTCTACGGGTTCTATAATCACGTGGTTTGTGCCGCCTTGGGTCAAGTGGTCACGTGGTTTGTGCCACAATGGGTCACGTAGTCACGTGGTTTATGCCAATATGGTTCCGTAGTCATGTGGTTTGTGCCGCTATGGGTCACGTAGTCACGTGGATCGTGCTTGTATGGGTCACGTTGTTTGTGACACAATGGGTCAAGTGGTCACGTGGTATGTACCACTATCGGTCACGTAGTCGCGTGATATGTGCCGCTAAGTTTCCGTAGCCACGTGGTTGGTGCCGCAGTGGGTCACAGTCACGGGGTTTGTGCCGCAATAGGTCACGTGGTCACGTGGTTTGTGCCGCTATGGGTTCCATAATCGCATGGTTCGTGCCGCTATGGGTCAAGTGATCGCGTGGTTTATGCCACTGTAGATCGTGGTTTATGGCACTGTGGGTTCCGTAGTCACGTGATTTGTTCCGCTATAGGTCACGTAGAAACGTGGTTCATGCCGCTATGGGCAATGTGGTCATGTGGTTCGTGCCAATATGGAGTTTTCGTAGAGTGTTTTCCCACCTCCCTGGAACGAAGACGGTACTACTGCGCATGCGCGGCCCTAGCCTTGCCTTCAGAGTACCGGATCTCGTGGCGGACTGCCGAGAACGTTGCGGGACAGCCGAAAGCCCGAGACCATCTACGAAAACTCCCAATTATGGGTAAAGTAGTCATGTTGTTTGTTTAGCTATGGGTCAAGTGTTCACGTGGTTTGTGCCACTATAGGTAACCTAGTCACGTGGTTTGTGCCGCTAACGGTCACGCAATCACGTGGTTCGTGCCACTATGGGTCAAGTGATCATGTGGTCTGCGTCGCTATGGGTCACGGGGTCGCGTGGTTTGTGTCGCAATGGGTCACGTGGTTAGTGCCGCTATGGGTCACCTGAAGTGACGTTGCGTTCCGCTAGCTTTAGCTGGGCAAGGTACGTTTTGTCTTTATACTCTAGCGGGCATGCCCAAAATCGTACTCTACGTTAAACGTAACACGAGTAACGGCGTTACTTGTAACGCCTTACTTGCATAAGCTAAGTTATTCTCCTATCAGAAAAGCCAACACCCGTAAGGGGCAAGCAAGCCGCCGCTGCTCCACATAAGCGAACCACCAGGTACGACCCCGCAGTCTCCAAACGAGATCGTATGCAGTTCGGGTCGCTAACAACCATACAGCACGACCCTCCCCACCTTCCCATCTTTAGAAGAAGGAAGACGACGAGAACGAAAAGGGGGTGAGGGGGCGTCGAGGAGTATTTCGGGCGACTGCAGCAAGTCAGTGGTCCCCAGCGGTCGGCGGTCCGGCGAACTCTCCCACACACCTGTCTGCCTCTGCACCGGCCGCAGTTTGATGACACCGTTTCGGGGTGCAAGGGAGCCCTCCCTCCTCTCCGCTAAATATAGTAATTCGCCGCTCCCGCCATTTGTCATCGAGGGGGGCGAGTTGCACTGCCCGAAGCCGCCGTGTGACGACGCCTGTTCTCGCCTCTCCTCGAAGGCTGCAGCGCTATAGTGCGCTGATCGACCTAGTTCTCTTTAGGTGTGTGTGTGTACGAGTCGCACGCCCGCGTGCGCGTCTCGGTGCGCTTTTTCCCGCCTTGTTGCGCGCAGAAAAAGAATAAAAATAAAGAACGCCTTAAGCACCATATCTTCTGGACTGCGGCGAGCGCGTCTTCTTCTACAAGTGGTTCTCCGTTCATGGCGTGCCCTAACTCCTGTTTCCGTTGTTTTGTCTGTTCGTTTGTATGTGTGTTTTTGTTTGTTTTTGTTTGTATCCAGCGTCGTCATGCCCGTCACGTTCCACCCAAATTTGTCCGCCCGTGCTCGCCTTGTTTGTTTGTTTAAACGTTGCGGCGTTGTTAACTCTTGAGCTGCATGTGGTCGGACCTACACGAAGGACGCCGCTCCGAAATTCAATGCCGAGTCTAATGGTGCTCGCCTCGCGTAACATAAACTTTGCCCTCCGGGCGTCGATGAAATGTCGAAGTCGGCCGGCCTTGTCGGATTTCCATAAAATTGCCAGCCAGCGATCGATGATACCAAGTTACAAAACGCGATGCACGCTGACTCTAAGCACCCTTTTTGTTTATTTGTTTTTTTCTTTCATCGGATCAAGGCCGCTGAACCCAGCGGGCTGACTGTTTGCTCATACCGGTCTTTGAAATGCGACCGACTCCGCAATTGACTCGCAAGGAGAGCTCCGGTCGACGTCTGAAACGTGTTTTTGATGGCGGCCAGGAATAGTCTGTTGCGACACAAGATATGCTGCAAAAGCTCTGCCCCCAATCTGTGGGAGAGAATTGCCCTACTCGATAAAAACACACAATTTTCCTGGCGTCACAAAATGGGATGAAACAACCGCCTCCTAAATAACACGCGTTATCTTGTCAAATAGTATTGACTTATTCAATGGAATTGTCAGACTGATGGTATTCGACATGTGACACTGTATAATAGTTCACCAGAAGGGGGCCACGGGCAGACCAGCCCTTTTTCGCGTGGGCGGAGCTTCGTGTTTTGTCGGTGGAGCATCGCATTTTGTGTGCGGAGATTGTAATGCACATATATAATGATTCAAGCGATTATAGTACCACGTGGAACATGCGTAAACGGCGCATCTCCAAAAACAATTTTTAGAGCGCAGCTCTTAGGCGCCCGTTTCCGGCTTGAGCGGCGTCGCCGTCGCCGTCGGCGTCGCCGTCGGCGTCGGCGTCGGCCGTAACCGCCCGAGGTCACGTGACCCCCAGGTCACGTGGTCCCCCAGGTCACGTGGTCCCCAGGTCACGTGACCCCCTGGTCACGTGACCCCCGAGGTCACGTGATGATGACGATGACGATGCGGATGCCGATGACGTCATCAGTGACGTGGCCCCCAGGTCACGTGACCCCTG
This sequence comes from Ixodes ricinus, assembly GCA_037355805.1. Classification (NCBI taxonomy): domain Eukaryota; kingdom Metazoa; phylum Arthropoda; class Arachnida; order Ixodida; family Ixodidae; genus Ixodes; species Ixodes ricinus. Next base: position 26,491 of record JAZHYW010007478.1, read on the forward strand.
GTCACGTGACCCCCAGGTCACGTGATGACGATGACGATGCGGATGCCGATGATGTCATCAGTGACGTCACTGATGATGTCATCGGCATCCGCATCGTCATCGTCATCATCCCTGATGACGTCATCAGTGACGTCACTGATGACGTCATCGGCATCCGCATCGTCATCGTCATCATCATTGATGACGTCATCAGTGACGTCACGTTACCCCCCTCCCCCCGAGGTCACTTGCCCCCCCCCCGTACCCTTCCCTCCTCCTCCTCAAGAGCTGCGCTCTAATTCGGCGTTACAGGGAGTTGTAAACGGCTTTCACTTTTTTTGTATAATTTAGTTTATAACAAACATTGTGCCACGTCCACAACTGTAGTTTATATTCAGGGTGTAGAATTACATAACCAAGTTGATTTAAACACGTGATTTAAATCGGGCCCATTTTACTATGATGATTTAAATAAAATCTTTCGCACGAAAATAATCGCGAAATAGTTTTTTATTTATTTATCGTTTCGTCTATCATTTGGTACGTTATATGTCGAATTTGTTTCGTACTAAAAAAAAGATCATAAAGCAAAAAAAGAAGTGTCTGAGGACATTTAAGCTAGCACTTCTTATGAGTTGTGAATGCGAAAGCATGCCGCCTGCGACGTATTGCTTCCGCCTCGCGTTATCGAAGGGCCTCGTCCTCTTGCCGCCTGAGATGCTTTGAATCGCGATCCGCTTGCGCCTCCCGACGACCGAGCGCGCGCTCTCATGAAGTGGCCGTGCCGCGCAGGCTCGGCCGTGCAGCCACTCCGGGAGTCTGCCCGTGCGGGCCTGCTGGCTCTGCGGCCAGCCGATCCCTTTACCCATGGCGAATAGAAGGGTGAGGAGAGGGCATGACGTCAGCCGCGTAGCCTCCGCAAGCCATGCTCCCTTGACGCCTCGCCTCTTTCTCATTTTCCTCCTTACTCTCCTCACTTATCAGGCCAACGTGACCACATCACGTGACCGTAGCTAGCCTTCGTCTAGCCTTCGATCTGATAAAACCTGCCGGATGGAGCGCGCGCAAGCCTGCAAGGGATTTTCCTACAATCAGCCATCCATCTCGCCCGTGACAAGTCACGCGCACCAATCGCCAGAGAGATCTGCGGTCACGCTGGGCACAAACTCGTTTAAACTTTTTATGACTAGGCTTCACCAATATTGCAACGTGCCCTGCCCCTCCCAGTACTTCTAACCTCCTTGCTCTTACCGGAGGCCGGGCCACTGCGACGCCATGGTGACAGCTTCTAGTGGCGGTCCTTAGAACTACGCCACGCGGCGGCCAATGGGAGCCTCGTTCCTTGAAAGTATGACGCGCGCCAGCCAATGGGAGCCTATCCATCAGATCGCTGCTACAGACGACAGGCTTGGCTCCATTATTACAGGGTAGTTTGTGTGCCGTTTCCCGCGGCTTCAAGAGCTGATAACGCCGGTTCACTCCATGGGACAGTTACTGCATCCGCATTCAAATTATATCAGGCAAACGAGCAAAAAGCAGTGCCCTCCTGAGCAAATCGGAGCATCCAGCTTTCTATTTTCCACTTTCTTCGTCAGTTACATCACATCCTATTTCAAGCAAATCAGCACGCGAAAGGAACGAAAAAAAAGTAATGTCTTCTTGCAGACAAATGAAAAAAGCGAAATAATTAAAGCAAATAAATATTTTAAGCTAACTAAAAAAAATGTCAAGCTGCTTTTTGTTGTAGTGGGGGTTACACCAATTAAAAGTTGTTAAATAAACCGTACTTTAAATTTAGTCAATAATTCTTTCGCATTGCTATCAGAGATAAGACGGATGGATCCAATCAATATCTGCCATGTTTCGAAATATATGTATTGATAAAGAGTCACTAGTTTCTAGCTACAGTGATTTAAATCAAATTAATCTGCTTTAAATCAAACAAATCTGTATTAAATATTATAAATTAGATTTTTCTTTTATTATAATATGTTTTTTTTTTTCAGCACCGGTAGCCGTTTAAGTATTAGGGAGTTTTTGAATAGCACACGCTAAAGCTTTGCGTCCGCAAAGAATAGCGTCGTCGCCACTGCGCATGGGCCGAACGCTAATCACGCTTTGCGCTTTGCGTGCGCTATTTTAGCGTACGCTATTTCTCGGAAATCGCGTGCGCACGCAGAGAGTCTTTGCGCTCCTCCAAGGAGGATTCCTGATGAGAAGTTGGCTAAAGCCAAGACGAGCACAGTTAAAAAATGGCGGCTCCCAGAACCATGGCTGCGACCGCTTTGGCTGCGTCAGGAGCGCGACGTCGGCGGCATCCTTGCCAGTGCGATTTTCAATACGGGACGACATTGCACTCGGTTTGGAGAACCCCTGTAAGGTTGGCAACGATCACCGGCACCTTGATGCTTGCGACGTGCGAACATTTCTCGGCGAAGGCACGGTGCGCGAGGGTCAGTACACAATACCTCTCTTGCCGAGGCGACGCTGGCGGACACGACCGGTCGACCGCTCGCGTCGCATTCTCATGTTTAAAACAAATCTAAAATGTTACTTTAACCTAAAAAAACTTTTTGTTCTAAAGTTACAACATTTCGTGAGTGAAATAAAAATGGTGACTATCTTGGTGGCTGCAAGCGCAGAGATGTTTGCGCTTTTGCGTCGTGGCGGAGAAACGTTATTCTGAAACTCTCTTGCGTAGCGTGCGCTAACTCAAGCGCTACATTTAACGCTAGCGTGCGTTAACTAACTACTTAGGACGTAATAGGTAAAGTAAGTACATAATTCCGAGTACCACATTCTCTTGGCTGATGACGCAGTTGAATCTAGAGAGCCGAAACAAACATATAGCCAGCACGTACAGTGTTCGTTACAGCCGCAGATTTGCGGGCATTTTATCGGCGCCCGAAAACACCAGAAGGCGTCCCGTGCACCCTTTCAGCCATCCCGGCCTCTAAATGTCGATATCGCAATTATTCCACGCTCTTCGGCAATGTATAAAAATGCCGTCAGCACAACGTGACTATAATAAGTGCTCGTGGTCGCCACTAATCGGCCTTTTATTCAGTACGCCGCTAATAGGGCATTTTTTTGTTTCGTTTGCAGTGTTGTTTTGTAGGCCTTTCATCAATCGACTTTTTTCTTTATCCTTCCCAATTTTTCATTCGCCTCTTACCGTAGCTCATCGCCAGAACCAAAGATATGCAGAAAGAAAAAGAAAACCAAGACAAACAGCTTGTGGGTTTGTCGGGCGGACGCCCGCGGGGTCACATTAAGATACCCGATCCGGTCGTCCGACAATTATACTCCGTTTCGCCTGGTTCACACGCTTCCCACTGCGTACGACCGAGTGCATCAAAACTTCTCGCGACCTCTTACGACGAAAGAACACACTAACGTCATATGTTGAGCTAGCCGTGAAATACTCGTGATTTTTGTATATTTCCTCTTTTCCTTTTTTTTTCGCGCATAATTTTTTTAAACACTTTTACAGTGTTATAAACGACCAATCCAATGCTTTGTGCAGTGTCACGTGCTTTCCCTGGAGCGCAGCGGCTGCAGCTAGCGACGCCGGGGGAACGTAGACACGTGATACGCTTATCTATCAATCAATCAAGCGTGTTCTTCTTATTTTTTTTTAAGCGAGATGAGACTTCTTTTTTTTTAAGGTTTAAAAGGTACAAAAAGGGAGAGGAGGAGGCGACAGCGCACGGAGACGTCAGAGCGCGCTGCGGTCCATCCGTGTAAGGTGAAACAGTGTATACACTAGCCGAACGAGCTTCTTCGACGTTCAAACATCCACGCTCGCCGACTCTGGCGTTATCGTTCGGCGGCAGTGACCTGAAGTGGCAGCTCGTCGCCCGAGGCACGTGCGCTGGCTCTCGAGTCTTGACATGCCATAGCGGCTTGTTCCTCCTTGCGCTTGAATCGCAAACAATTCGCAGAGGGCCACCGTGCGATCCGGTTAGACCCTCCGGTACTACTTCCCTCGCAAAGCTGAAACAGCTTTTTGAAGTGAGTGGCCACCGAATATTTGTTTGATTTTTGTCTCGTTTGATTCGAGCTGTGTGTATACCCGGTGCTAACGGACAAGAGGTTATTTGGGATGCAAATGTATGTGATCTGGGACGGACCTTGCTGCCGGGATGATTGGTTAACCGGGCTGTCGGTTCTGGAGAGGAGAACAGCCAAAGAGAGAGAGAGAGTAATAGCTTAATATTGACAGAGAGCTACGAATAAAATGATCGATAGAGAAAGAGAGAAAATAAGAGTAAACCATACAAGAAAAAAAGGCGGAGGGAACAGATTAAAATAAAATGGAGAGCTAAACGAAATACGAGAGAGATTCAAAGAAAAGAGAGAGAGAGAATAAAACGACGCACTGGCGATAACCTAAAATGTCGTCGTTCGTTTCTGCGTTGTCCTATTGAACTTTTTTCCCGTGACGTCAGTTGGACATATTGGGGTTATATGTCAACGAGATGAAACATCGGCTTCTGTTATGTATTTGGGTGCTCCGTGAGAACCCTTGAAATGCTCAGCTTCGGCTCGTGCCAGACAGCTCATGTGTCAAAAGAACAAAATGGCGGACGATATGACGTCAGAGAAAACACCTTCATCAGTATCCAAATTGACGAAGGGGCTGTCTGACTTTTCCGCCACGGAAAAAGGACCGCGTTGAAAGTGCACAAAAAAACCACAATTTCAAGAGCCATAAAATGTCTCCATTGTTCTTGAATTCATCATTCGTCAAGAGACTCTACGAGAATCGCTCGACTGTGACGGCCCCTCCAACGAAATGTCTCACGACGTCCTCTGGTAGCAAAGAGCGCCAGGAAGCTTCCACTTCTACCGTGGTTATGGCTGCGTCCAAAGTACTTCCCAGGCGCCGCAGCCGCCTGCCCTGTGTAGTCGACAGAATATGCCCATTTATCAATTTTGTTTCCTTCGCACATGTTGTTGTTCTTTTTCTTTCATTTCAATAGCGTCACGGCAGTTTCTTAGTCAATTATTCATTACTGGGGGCGACGCCCCCGGTCGTAAACGCGCTGGTCCTATCTCATTCGTTTATTGTTCTATGAAGTCCGATATATGACTGTATCAGCACCTTTGAGAATGGTATAGTATACCATGGACAAATATATCCATCATCAACCGTGCAATCTAGAAACTTGCTTCAATGTTATTATGATAAAAAAAAACACCTTTGCAACGTGCTTATTAATTGAAAATGTCAGGACACCGACAACCTAAGAAATGCAGATCGTGGCGTCTTATCTTTATGCTTCTTGCTTCGTGAATCGATATGCATATCGGATGATGCTGCCATCTTATTGGCTGAATAGCCTTGAGAAGATGCGTGGCGACTCGTCACACGACGTGTTTTTTTAAGCTGTCGGTGACGTATAGATGATCACTCGCCCACTACCGAAGGGAGCCCAATGCGTCTCTTCGAGGCAAAACCTGCAACTCGAGGCGCCGCACTGGCCGCCGCATGTCTGAACAGCTTCGAGGCCGCAGTCCGCGCAAGGAACGGTCAGCGACGACCGTGATCGGGGGGAACCGCTGCGTCCTATCCACGAGCGACCGACGGTCAGGCGGAAACGGGTGCGCGTATACGTGTCAAGAAGCGTACCGGTGTTCCTGATTCGGGTCAAGAGCGTGTCCGCTCGGACTCCTTGTTTCGATTGTTGCACAGCGGCTCGACCTGAATGACGTCGCCGTCGTGGGTTTGGCACGGATTCCGATGGCACGGCCGCGTAGCGTCGCTGCCGCATTAGGACGCCGTTGCGCGACACGCGGTGCACAAAACCTATAGATTTAAGAGAGAGAGAGAGAGAGAGAGAGAGAGAGAGAGCGAGAGAGCTCGCACCATGAATAGCGTTTGTATTTCTTTTAATGCATGAAATGCCCTGTAACGGAACCCTCCCATCCCAAAATTTTGTTCGTCCGTCCGTCCATTTTCCGTTAAATTTAGCGGGAAAATTTACGCCTCGAGACCAAACACCGATTCAATTTCCTCGCCTAATTTAGCGAAAAAATTTATGTCACGTGACCTGATCACGTGACCCATGCACCAATTCAGCTTCCCACTAGATTTGGCTGAAAAAGGGGGAAAATTGCTGTCACATGACCTGCCGGTGACGTGGCCTATACACCAATGCAGTTCCTCAACTAAATTTGGCGGGGAAATTGATGTCACTTGACATATCCACCAAAGTCAGTTTCATCGCTAAGTAGATAAAAACATAGGTTCTTCTTCACTCGCCGAAACGACTGGTTAGTGTATTATAAACAAATTTAAACGATCGCTTCTTGAATACTTCATTTGCATGCATTGTAGAAATATGAAAATTAAAATCTCGGCCATTTTTTTTTAAGAAAAAATTTGTATTTTACGAACACGAAGAGGTCAACCTGCACTCAGAGCTCATTCGCTACTTCGTGAAAAGAAGGAAAGAAAGGAGCAATGTTGGGGACTAGAAGCAACGAAAGAGAGAAAATTAATGTAGAACAGATTTTATATATATAAAAAGTAAACACCAAGGTTTAGCGTAATTTGAATAAACGAGATATAATAGTGAGATTATTAATCAGCGCTTTCGTGGCCTTATATCCATCCTCACAAGATGGCCAAGGCCAAAGAAGGTGGCGCAGTTCAGTCTCTTCATTCGTTCTTAGACCCAGCGTATCTTCATCGTTTTTCCAGTTGAGGAGTCGTACGTACTTACCAAATAGTGCAGTTGCATAAAACGTGCGGTTACCGTCGTGGTGTGAAGAGCACGAAGAGCACATTGGTGATTCTACTCTGCCATTCAGATAGAGGTACATGTTGTAGAGCACGTTACATTGCGACGCAGTTAATAAATGGTTGCGTATTTAGCCTTTCAAGGTCCTCGTGCGTTTGCAATTTAATGGCGGACAGCTCCAGAGCATATTGTGTGCTCGCGCGCATGAGCGAGTTGCCACGTGGGGAGAGGAGGTGGAGGAGGAGAGTGGACGGAGAGGCTGCGGAAAGGTTGCGGAGACGTTTTCAGACGATCGACGATGTTCTTGGCTCCTCCTCACAGCTTGCATATTGCAAACCGCGGCTCATAAACCACGTGATCCCGACCGATCTGTTGGAAACACTTTGAACTCTAGGCACACTAAAGCCTCGTTCACGGAGAGCATGTTGGTTTGCTTCTTGCACAGGGGTTACGACGATGTCAGAACGCCGGAACTCTTATTAGCTGATTGAAAAAAACAAAACAGAAAACCTTGAGGTACATTTAAGCATTTTTTATGAGTTGTGAATGCGAAAGCATGCAAGCCGCTCGTCCGCTCCCTTTGTCGTCTGCTGCGTACTAGCGCGGCGCGCTTCGAGATCTCGGAGGCCATGGCGCAGCGGCCAATGGGAGCCCCGTCGACGCGCGCCAGCCAATGGAACCGAAGGCGAATCGCTCCTATTGGGATCGTGGCGGAAACTAGGAGCCGTTTTCGCGCTTCAGACTGATGACGTCAGCTCGATCCATGAAACAGTTAATGCTTTCGCATTGAAAATAAAAGCGGGTAAGTTATTATAATGTACGCTAGAGGTTCAACTGGCGCTAGTGCCTATGCGACTTCCGAGAGGCAAATTGAAGCAGACAGGAACCAGTCTACTTTTGCGGTGCTCCTGGGCATTCCGGTGGGATACGCGCGTGGATTTTGTCTCTTCGCCGGAAAATACCATGGAAAACTACTGTTATTTGGACCGTACCGAGTTTTATGTACCTTTATTCACATTGCAAAGTATAATTGCTTTAGTTACAGCATTTTCTTCACTCAGTGAACGATGTTTAAAAGGAGCGGTGCAACGATATTGAATTGGAATGTTTTTCACTTTACACGAGCTTACTGGCACTAGTGGGACTCAAGGATACTCGCACGCAACGCCACTGGCCAAGAAACTCCTTTGTTGCGGTGTAATTTCAAGGACAAAAGCGATCATTTTCATTCAATCTCTCCTTTGCAAAATTTGATGACGTAACGTGGGGACCGCAGTACACCCATATGACGATATTTGAATGTGGTTCATAGATTGGACCCGAGCATGGCGTGGTCGCTCGATTTGGGCTCGTGATAATTACTAGCTCGAGAAGCATTCGGGTAGTGGCCCGTGTCCAATCGCTGCAACGACGACAATAGCCGAGCCATAACAATGTCTGGAACTCAGCGCGTGTCCTGTGCTTTGCCAACCCCAGCGCGTGGCTATGATTAACATTGGCGGCATATAATCGGCTCCAGATCACGTGGCCGCTTGTTCTGGTTGCGAGTTGAGGGGGTGAACGCTGCTCGTTTTTCTTTAATTTTTTCTTGGACTTCTATTGCGTGGGGTGAAAAACGAACGCGTGTTTCATAGGTCATTTACGTCAGGGATCCGTTCTAAGCGGTATTTGCGCAAAGTACAAAAATTGTTCATCGCCCTTTAACTTGGCTATATTTCAGGCCAAACCTGTGTTCCACAGCAGGCGTGTAAAAACAAGCGACGATTCTAAGCAAGATAACAACCGAAAGGAATGTAGAGTGTGTTCAAGGCTCGCCAGCATTCCGGTGGTGCTTATAAATTGCTATTATGCCAGTCCTGTCACTATATGAAAATGACCCCTTGCATCTTCACGAGCGCTCGTTAAAAACATTCAAGACGTAAATAATAAAGAACGTGGGTTATGAATGGTTTCTATTTTTATAATTTTCTATGCCGGGCAGGTTTTATCAGGCACTTGTTTTCAAGGACTTCGAGCGTGCGGGCGATGTTTTGAACGTAGAAAAAGAAACATCGTTGCACAGAGCAGAAAGAATAAAGCAGTACTTATTGAAAATCGGACTACATTACGTGGCTTCAATTTATTCTGATCGTACATGCACACGGAGTTACGGATCCAGTGTTACTGCGTAGTTCTTGCCGTCTGTCATAGTTTTCCAGACGTGCCTCGTTCGTTTGGCACCTATATCCCCCATGCTGAAAAGGGCAAATGTTCGTGTTCGCGCAAACAGTTTTATCTACTTAGCGTGTTCGCGCTACAGTGCACATAAATACATGTACGAAGCCGTTTTAGCACCGTTTTTGATGCAATAAATTTGAAAGAAAAAACGCCGTAACTCACCGATAATTTCGTCTGCTTGACTGAGAAATGTCTCAAGCTACCTAGTACGTACGAATTAATCGGAATATTTGCTCTTGTAATCGAGCGCAGGGAAAAATGCGCTCACTTTTTCCCATGGAAATGCATTACCGGAAGTCCATTTTCGACTGGTTGCTCCCTGCTTCAATTTGCCACAGCACACTAGCTCCATTTGAACCTCTAGCGTACATTATAATAACCCTATGGGTAGACCTGAAGGCATCCAGTATTGATGTCTACCCACTATTTTCTTCAATCAGCCAATCATCGAAGGAGCACTAGAATCGCGAGCAAACTAAGAATTTAGAAATCAAGTCCTGCTAAGGATCGCCTTTTCTGACTTACCTTCTTTAGAGCCTGTATCGTACGTGTGAGATGGTTTCAACTTTGGCTCGAGAAAGCCGTCCGAACTCACGGTGCACACAGTCAAGTCAATGTTCAGGCTTTGACGAAATTTCTGAGTCAGCAATGCATGATTGAATACTACACTATATATCCGGAAAGATAATGTTGGCGTCTGCGTTGGGTGCTGTAATTTCAACATATATATGGTCCACCCACTATCCTTTCAATCAAAGCCAATCAGAGCTTGGCGTCGTTCTGACGTCACCGCAACTCCCGCGAAAGAAGCAGACGACTTGCTCCCCGCATACATCGCACGAAAGACGCGGCGATCACTGCAAACATGATGACAGAATTATCTGCGGACACGCCGCAGGCATATTCGCAGCATCTTTACTTCGTACATATGTAGGCGGCGGGAGGGATGACCCAAAAGTGACCGGACTTGGAAGGCAAGCCGTTCGTAGTGCCAGCTTCCGCCGTTATTCTCCGTTTAAATTTGCCCCCCCCCCCCTTCGCACCCCTACCACGACATAAACTTATTATTATTGTTGTTATTATTATTATTATTATTATTATTATTATTATTATTATTATTATTATTATTATTATTATTATTATTATTATTATTACGTGATAACCTGGCAAAGTGTGAGACTAGTCTCCCACGAACCAATGAGATCTTCGGGCAGGCACATGACCCGACGTCAGGGAGCGTTTGGCTGTGTTCAACTTTACCCAAATGAATCCGGGTTACTCAGGCGGGTCGTGTCACGTGACAACAGAGATCAAAAAACGCTGGATACGGGTAGGTTTTAGAACGCCAAGGTAAAAACACTTACCCTGGAGTAGGATCGAGTAAATTTTGGAACACGCCCTTTGTGTTACCACGCCAAACGCGAGGCGCGAGGACCGGAGGAACCGGCTGTCGTCTGCTAGCCAAGAGTTTTCTGCTCCAAAACCAACCGACTTCGGATGAACGTCAACCGCAGCAACATTTCCGTCCGCCAGAGTAGCGAGCACTTCGGGAACAGTTCACGAGACAACCATACGTTCAATTTAGCCGCGAATTTGTGACGGCTGCTAGTGCCAGGGCACAGTGCGATGTTTCGAGCGGAAACGGCCGATTACACGGCTCGCGATCGCCGGCGACCACCAACGGCCATGGCGCTACAAGGAGAAAAATATCTAAAGCAGATACGGATGTGGCGTTCTACTTTCTAAACTCAAAAATTTGTGATTATTCATTCTTTCTTCTTCACATCTTCTCGTTAAAGATGGAAACTACTTTTTGTCGCGGACGGCCCTGTTGCTGTGGCGGTAGCGAGTCTCCCGTGTCCTCGACCATGGAGTGTTATCACGTGCCTTGCTCCGGCGCTCTTATCCACAGTTCTCCGGGTTATCGTGAAACGAAGTATAGCAGCGCTCAGCGGCACCCCTTCCCACAGCCGTATATGTAGAGTTTGGTCATTAATTGGTAAGAATAGGGCGAAAATAAGGGCATGTCATTGGCCGAAATTGTTTCAATGACTTTGGGCGCGATGATTGACAGCTCCTGTGACCAACCACTAGCCACGAATGTTCCCTAGCGGCGGCAACAAACTAAACAAATACCCTCCAATCACAATTTTAAGATAAGGATGCATTCAAGTATTTGATTTCAGCACGCCTAGAGTTCAAACTTATGACTCTTCGTAACTGAATGGGCAACGCACGTGACGTTGACATCACAGCGACATTCAGAAGGCACCCTATCTTTCTTTTGATTTAAGTCGCCACTGTGGCAACGACCGAGAAAACGGTTAAAACCATGGGCACGACTCCGTAGGGATTGTGACCCTGAACCAGAACGCGCACCCCATGCTTGCAGTTTCGCCTCATGTTTCAGAAAACTTTTCTCGTCAATGTCGCCTTTCCTGGCTCAGTAAACGCACTCAGCACCTTGAAACTCCCTATATCCACCAACCTCTTACAATTACCCGTTCATGTAATCTCAGCCTTATGCAAAAACAAAAAAAAAATTCCGTGGACATCTAAGCATTTCGTATGAGTTGTGAATGCGAAGGCATGAATGTCGTTCTTCCGCTCCCTTAAATCGTCTGTGGCGTACTGGCGTGGACGGCCACGTTTCGCTAATGCCGAGGTAGCGGCCAACGGGCCGAGCGCGTGCTCACTGGAAGTGGCCGCGCCGCGCTGAGCACGGCCGTGCAGCCTCTCCGGAGTTTGCGCGTGCGGGCTCTGCGGCCAGGCCCGCACCTCTTACCGGCGGCCGGGCCGCTGCATGCGCTGCGCCGCCATGGAGAGGGCTTCTCTGGTGGGGTTCCTTGGAACTATGCCGCGCGAGAGCCAATGGGAGCCTCGTTCCCTGAAACTATGACGCGCGCCAGCCAATGGGAGCCTATCCATCAGATTTCTGCTACAGACGACATGCTTCGCTCCATTGGGACAGGAGAAGGTGCCGTTTGGCGCGGCTTTAAAAGGTGATGACGTCTGTTCGCTCCATGGGACATTTAATGCTTTCGCATTAAAATACCGGCGCTGCGGTGCGCAGCTCCTTCGAGGTCATCTCGGCTTCATTTTACTTCGCAAAATCATCACGGGGGGAGGGGGGGGGCATTCTGCGGTGCTGGCTGTTGCGGCGCTTTCGCCGCTCCACCTCGGATCTCGCACGCTCCTCCCATTGACCAAACTCTCCCAATATACGGCTCTGCGCTTTCCCAGAGCTCTGCCCCTTCCTACCCCTTCCGAGTCAGTGTGCCGACTGGCGTCGTCTGCTAAAGTTCTAGCGGCTTATGTTGTGAATTTGTTCCACAAGCTTTTCAAAATCAATCCTCGTTCTTTTATTTTTGCAAACTCTAATTTGAAAAGAAAACGCGCAACCGTAAAATCAAGATTTTTTTTTAGATTGGTTAGGTTGGGGGGGGGGGGAAGACGGCGGCGGAAATTTTTGTAATGCTTCAGACAGCTTACAGAGAAGATGCTATGAAGAAATCGCTAATCTACGAGGTGGTTTTCTCGCTTCAATGCCGGTGAATTATTGATCGACGACCAACTTCGTTCCGCTTCCGGGCGATCCTCAACCTCCTCAACTGATGAAAAAACAGAGAAAATTCGGGCATTGTTCACTCCGAGCTTGTTCCTTCTGGTAAAACTGTTAATCGGGTGTTCTACCTGGGAGTTGTGCGACGCTTGCGCAACTCGGTGAGGACGGAACGCCCCGATTTGTGGGAAAGTGGGGAGTGGTGGTTCCATCACGACAATGTCCCAGCACACACTGCCCTGTCAGTGTAATAATTTTTAGAACAAAAATAGCATGACACCGCTTTTCAACCCTCCGATTCGCCGAACCTCTCTCCGTGCGACTTTTTTTCTTCTTTTTCCCGCCCGTATGTAAATAATTTTGAAAGGAAGAAAAAGTTGTGGATGTGAAAGGTCCCTGAAATCAGACGTTGCCAAAAAACAAACAAAAAAAGGTAAGCCTTTTTTTTTTTTTGCATGAAGGAAAAGTTTGGACGGAAAAAGTTTCATGGATAGGTCCCTCAAATCAGGCATCGCAAATAAACGAGGAATGATTTTAAAGGGCTCGGAGAAAAGATTTACAACATGCCGCTAGAACTTTAGCAGATGACGTCGGTCGGCAAACTGACTCGGAAGGGGCAGAGCCATAGATTGGGGAAGAGTTTGGACGTCTGTTGTCCTCGGTGACCTCTTGCTGCCTCTTGGCTCCTCCCACAGGAGTGACGTCGCGCCCAGAAATTTCCTAGTAACCGCTTAGCAGCCATCTAGCAAAGAGAGGCGCCGTGCGAACGACGCGCGCCTGTTCGCCAGTACCGATCCCACACCCCACGCGAGCGCACGCAGTGTCACGTGTTATTACGCGTACCACGACTTCCGTTGGTTATCCGGGTAGAAAATGGTCGGATATTATGCCGCTGAATCCTCCAACCACAGCTATCAAGGTTTCTGTTTTTGTATAACCACAAAAGAAAGAAAGAAGTCAAAATATATAGTTGATGAAAGTCAAGTGGACGCCCACGGCAGGCTCCCTACTTCGAGAGGTATGAAGCTTGTTTTCACTTGAAATTTTATTTATAGAAGAGAGCTGTCTGTGAAGTTTTGATCATACGGCTACAGGTTTCTAAATAATTGCCACTAGCTTCGATCTCGTGACACAAGCTTTTGAACTAGCTGCTTGCCCATGAAGTTATGATGCTGATCCTCCCATGATCAAGACCATAATGCGACCATTTGTAGAGGAAGACAGGGACTTCCTATGCTACACACTGCGCAGCTTATTTTTCCTGCCTTCCTTCCCAAACCATGAAGTGAATCAACTAAAATTTAAATTGATGACTTTCAACAAATGTAATTTTACGTATGAAAAAGCTAGTTTGTTGATTTTTGCGTCTCGTTAATTTTTATGTGATGATACGATAACGGATGCTGAGATGTCAGCACTGTAGAAAGCGCCAATCAATTGAATTTAAATGAATCATTGCAAAACGAGCTAGCTTAGTATTCGTGGAGAGTCGTCTAACGCTGAGTTGCTCGAAGTTTATTTAGTAACCTTCCGGCTCCCTCGAGAGGTAGTGCAACGATTTTATTGTTGAAAGAATTGACACTTTGTATTTTTTTATAATGTTTGTGCAAGCACAAGTGACTAAAAACGCCTCACCTTGCCCCGAAAAACTGCTATTCCGCTGCGTAATCGCAAGAAAGAAAACTAACTATTTGCCTATCTGCAGCCGCGTGTGGCGGTTACGGGAACTACGATGACAGCGTCTCTGAGTGATACGCGGAAGTTAACAAAACCTGTCTCTCTCCGCTTCGACACTCGCCGTCAGCCACGTGGCGAACCGTATTTTGGGTCGCTCGCTCGCGGCGACCTTCGACGACTGATCTTTTAAAAGTCGATAATCGTGGAGGAAGCGGCTGGAGACTCTGAAGGGAGAACCAAAGGAAAAACCACGTAATCCCCAAGAGTACGTCACTCGAAAGGCGTCGTGGAGAGTTGAGAGGCACTTTGACCTTCGATTCGTTTGATTTTTGTGAATAAAAACTAGCGCTCGCAAGAAAATACGGTTTTCTGTTCTGCGTTCCATAGGTGACGCAGATTAATTTCCGCAGTTAATTGGCCAAAGTCCGAAAATCGTTGCACCGCCCCTTTAAGAAAACAAGATCGCTATCTCATTGATGAAAGATCTCGCTTGAGGCTCCTGGTAGTCATTCACGGCTTGATCCTCCCATATCAGGATCCTCGCCTCGAGCAAGAAATCTTATTGAACACGTTGATGTATGATTGCGAGGAAGTAACATTAAGAAGAATCAAAGTTCCGTGAAACTAACATCTCGGGCGAATGGCTTTAGCTCATTTTACATTCTAACGGACAATTTTTTGAACACACGCCAGAAGATTTTGGGTGACGACGGCATCCTGCAATGCATTTTTTTACCACTGTCTACGGTCGCCGACCCGAAAATTCCACCGAAAGTTTGTCCGCTGCGAATTAGAAGTTGTCGTCGTGCTTCACTCAAGAAGCAAAAGAAATTAACCATAACCTGAAACAAATCTAGATTTGTGCGACGCTCCAAGTGCATGAACGGGCTGCCGTTGACGCGCCTATGGAGGTAAATGCGGGAACTAACTTACAGTGGTTGACGCGCCTATGGAGGTATGCGGGAACTAACTTACAGTGGTTACTGGATAAACACAAGACAGTATAAATACTGCCAACGGTTGAATTAATACGTAAGGAAACAGTCCTACGTTTAAGGAAACCGAAAGCCAAGCACGCAGTTAAAGGTCCCCGAGGTCTGCTGGGCTTGAACATGGCGAATTGGGGCGTGGCCATGACGTTCGCGTGACGTGTCAGTGACGTTGTTCACGAGCTGTCAAGCAGCCAAACTCTTCCCCTATCTATGGCTCGTGGGAAGGAGGCGTCGCTCAGCGCTACTAGCGGCGGAAGCTTCTACTACGAACGGCCCGGAATAAACATGCCTCGGACAGCCGTCTGCAGACAGTCTTCAGTATAATGTATTATACGTGCAGTGTGACCCCGGCTAAAGCAGCACGGCGGCGGTTGCGGCGGCATTCCACCTTCACGTGCCTGGTCGGCCGCGGCAGCGGGAGCGGGCCTTAGAGCGTATACGCGCAGCAACAACCCCGTTTCTCGAAGGCGGTTTGTCCGATGTGGGATCTCGGCTGACGTGTCTTGCGGGGCCGCCTTTGACGGCTCGGATCCGCGCTTGTTGTGTTTAGACACTCTTTGAAGCGAACAGCGGCACGCCACGTTTTCTTCTTCTTTTTTCTTTTTTTTTCTGTGTCGCTCGTTTTAAAATTGTTTTGTTTTCTTTATTCTTGTATCGGTACCTCGCCAAATTTGGTCCGTTTGGCGCGCTCGGTCAGAACGATCAACATTCTAGTCGGTCGCCGCTTTGCTCCTCTTTTTTTTTTATGTTCCGAGCCTCGCCTCTTGCGTGGTGTGCCCGCTTGTTTACACGGAAGAAATGTCTTTCCGTCGTCCGTCTTTTTGTTTACTAACATACCTAGCGAAGTGCAGCCAACGTGGCTTTGGCATTTACCTGGTTTTACTTTGTCTGGGCTGGAATTCCTCCGAGGGAGCGCCCGTATTGGTCGGCCGTCCCACTCGAAGCCGTTTTCCCCAAGATGCTGCAATGGGTGCTGAGAGGTGTCGATGTGTCTTACCACTGCTCTGACGATGGTATAGCCTTCTGACGGGCAGGGAATTTTCTGCGTGACGTCCTTGTTGGCTGGCGTCGTGCGACGAAGGACACCCGCGGTATACCCCAAAAATTTAAAAATGGATTCCCCGCGTTGAACTGCGTTTTTTTAATGCTTTTTTGATTTGATTCCTTTGGAATGTGCTTGTGCGCACTTTATTTGAGTTGGTGTTTACAATGTACACTGCGCGACACCGTTAACACCAACCCGACATCGTTTTCTTTCTTCTTTTTATTCAGACATAGTATTCACGACTATCGAGCTTTATAGCTTCGGATACATGTCCTGAATCAAAACTTTCCTCCACACAAGTAGCTTTCACGACAGCTATCACACATTAAGATAAAAACAAAAAGAAAGGGCACCGTAGGTTCGTGCTAACAGTGTCGAGCTATGTGTCTGGTGTATAGACTCTTGTGATGTTCCTTTGAAAAAGGGTTTTTGTAAGGAATACGGCGTTCTTTTGACGTTCGTGTTTGCTTTAGAATGGGAGGCATCTGATCGCTTTTAAAGATGCCTCGTCTGATTGGTTACCTTGACGGCGCCAGAATCCTGCCAGATGAGCCCAGAGTGCCGCTGAACCCTACGTATTCACCGATGTTTATTCGCAAACAACCTCGTTACCGCCTGCTACCGGCGGATCCCTGCGCGCTTCCAGTTTTCCTCTCCTTTCATTTGCTCTTCGTCATTTTGTTATTTCTACTACCTCCTACAATGCGCGCAGGTTCTTACAAACGTATTACAGATACTTCTGCGAGATAAAAATTCTTACCCAATCGCTGTGCGTTGGTGGAGAACAAATAAATACACTACCAGACGTGGCCACCGAATACTGCGGCGCCCTTACGGTATTAAACTCCCGCCGAATGCGGTGAATAAGCAACCCCTGAAACGGTGGTCGACACTGCTAATACGTAATACAAAAGGCAGCCTGGAAACAGCGTCTGAGGCGTGTCTCTTCCTTGTCATGCTAGTCACATAAGAACTGTCTGCAGGCATGTTAGAATTTATACCTAGGCAAGAATCAAACGTGTTTCGGACGTGCTCGAAGCGCCGCGTCCGCAGATCATCCTGTCAATACGTCTGCGGCGAATACGGCTTCTTTGGTATAATGTGTATGCGAGCGGTGCGAATTCGGCTTTTTTTTAAAGGTCCGCAAGAGGACTTGGCGCTAGGCGCCCGGACAGCAGAACCTGGCCATCATCCCCGCCTCTGGAGGCCGACCTGCACGTCCCAACCCCTTACGGCTGTGGACGTCTTCCGCCCACAAACTCCTGAATTCTTTGGGCAATTGCCATTACGGCCGTTCGTGGCATCCCTATAGAGTATAGATAGAGGGATTGATTATTTAGAAACACGAAGAGGGGAACCTGCAATTTCGAGCTGATTTGGTACTTCGCGAGAAAAAGGAAAGGAAAAGTAGGGCTGGTCACTGCAATCACAAACAACATTACAAAAAAAAAAAAATGGAGGATTTATATTGGACGCAATTTTTGGGTAAATGTTTTCAGGCTTCTTTTTAGCAATGTTTACATTGTTGGACGCAATTGAGGTGGGAGCATAGAGTTATTACAATAAACGCTAGAGGCTCAGCTGGCGCTAGTGTCTACGGGACTTCCGGTTGCAAATTGAAGCAGACAGCATGCAATCTACATTTCCAGCCTCCCGTGTATTCCTATGGGAAAACGCGCGTGAATTTTGTTTCTTCGCCGGAAAATAACATGAATAACTTTTGTCATATCGGTTGTAACGGATAGTATGTACCTTTATTGGTATTGTGAAAGTGTAATTGCTTTAGTTACAGCATTTTTCTTTACCACTGAGCGATGTTAAACTTCGCTCTATTTCAGGCCCAAACCCCTGTTTCAAGGAAGGTATGTGAAAACGAGCGACGGTTCTAAGCAAACTAACGATCGAAAGGAATGTAGTGTGTGTTCAGGTTCGCTAGCATTTCGGTGGTGCTTATATATTGCTAATATGCCCGTCCTGTCATTGGATGAAAATGACTCCGTCGTGCGCATCTTTACGATCGGTTAAAGAAACATTCGAACGCAAAAAACTAAAGCACGTGAGCTACGAAAGGTATGTCTTTTTATTATTTCCCATGTCGGGCAGTTTTTATCGGGCACCTGCTCTCTGGCTTCCCCTATTTGCAAAGATTTGGAGCGTGCAGGTGATGTTTTGAACCATTTGAACCCAGAACAAGCATCTTCACAGTACTTATTTATTGCAAATCTGACTATATTACGTGACTTTCAATTTATTTTGATCGTCTGCAAGCACAAGGAGTTACTTATCCAGTGTTACTGCGTAGTTCTTGCCGTCTCTCTCGGTTTTCTACATGTCCTTCGTTCGTTTGGCACGTATATCCCCCATGTTGGAAAGCGTCGACGCCGTGTTCGCGCTAACAGTGTCCGACAGTGCATAAAAATACACGTACGAAGCCGTTTTAGCACCGTTTTTAATGCGATGAATTTGAAGAAAAACGCCGTAACTGACCATTTATTTCGTCTGCGTGACTGAGAAATGTTCCAATGTGCCTAGTACGTACAAGTTATTCGTGATATTTGCTCTTATAATCGAGCGCAGAGAGAAAATGCACTCGCTTTTTCCCATAGGAATACATTACCGGAAGTCAAATTTAGACTGCTTGCTGTCTGCTTCAAAATGCAACAGCACACTAGCGCCAGCTGAGCCTCTAGCGTTTATTGTAATAACTCTATGGGTGGGAGTAGCCCTGCCATAGGCCCCGCCCGGTGCTCAGATAACTGAGCACCTTTTCTCGGCTCTCATTGGTTGGAGTGATGCTTGACGTGTGAAATGTTCGTTGTAAAAATAATTTTCTGTGCCGCAATAGTATTTTTATCGACAATATTTTTATGTTTGAGAAACAAAATATTTGGACAGTCATTATTGTTTTCAAAAATATCCCGAGATTGCCTTTCCGCTTTGGTTTCTAAAGATAACAAACATGGCGGCCGGCGTTTGCGGCGTACTCAACGAGCTACGCTCGTTGATCGAGCTCGTTTATTTTTATCAGTGTGAGTCGTTCTGCGTTCACCGAGGTGTTTAGAGGAAGCGCTCCTTAACTGACCTAGTTTGCAGCAAACAACTGTCGCAAGCTTGTGCCTTCGGAAGTGCTGTGCGGGTGCTTGGGTACGAAGCGGGATTGGACTAAGCCTAGCGTCCCACGCCTTCGCAAGCACTCTGCGGGTGGGTGATTGGATTCGTAGCGGGACTGGCCTAAGCCTAGCGTCCCACATCAACTGTGTTGCTTGGTCTGGCTTGATTTGCTTTTTGGCGCGTGTTCATGCTGAGTAAAGGTGTTTGTTATACCTACACAGGTAAGAATTTGCGGGCCATTTTGCTGGAGGCAATCGGGCGTCATTTCGCTTCGAAAGGCAAGTATAGCTCTCAAGTTTTGCAGTGCACCTGGCCCACCAAGGCAAATATGTTTACATCGCGCTTTAATTGTGCGTCATTACTCTCACCCATCTTTTTCGTATCGGCTTGACCCTACAAATCCAATAGATTATAAATAAAGTTCTGTCCTCCTCCTCCTCACGAATGCCACGTGAAAAAAAAGCAAGAACAGTAAAGCTGGAAAGACTGCATACCAATGGACCTTTTTCACATACCGACGGCACCAGGCGGTGGCTGCACGAACTAAAAATCGAGGAAGGGACCTACCTGCGCTACCAATCGATAACTGGAGCTACGCTACCAGTTTCTTCGTTCCCTGAGCAGCGGGGCGTGCCCAACGCGCCGTCCAAGTGGGGCATCCGTGGCGTCCACTTAAACGTCCTGTTATTCTTTCCGTCCGCTTTCTTTTTTTGCGTAACACAATTATATGTATGCTGCAATTACGTTTTCTACTCGCTGATCTACAGCCTCCTTCCGAATTTCCTCGATTTTTGGTGCCAACTTCCGCCGCTTGGCATCGGGCGCTCGCGCGTGCGCAGAACGCTTCTCGGAAAAGGTCCATTTGGTCGATTGTTTAGCCCTCTCGGCCCCTTATTACTGCGCATCGACAGACGCTGACATACGCTTGTATTAGACCGTGGCTCGTGCATGATAGAACGCTAGAATGCCGCTTTCATGGTCGGGTCTTGAAAGCGTTGCAGACGCCTTTAGGCTGGGGTGGGATAGCTGGCGGAAGAAGGCGAAAACGGACGCCGACGCGCAGCTTTCATGTGCGCGTCCTATGGGCATTGCAGACGACGATAGACGGTGGTGGAATAGTAGACGATGACGGAGGCTGCCGCGCGTCTGCTCGCAAAACTAGCAGGTGGTGTCCGGCGCCAGACTAGAGCGCACCGGATGTTGCGAAAGGGATACACTAGGCTTGTTAGCGTGTTGGGCCGAACAGCCAAGCCAATTCAATATTAATGGGCGGGCCTACTGATATGTAGGCGGAGTTAGAGCGAGACATGACCTCCACCTAAATTGCGTCTAACAACGTAAATATCGCGAAAAAAAATTGTTTGGTGCAAAAATTCAAAGAAAAAAAGACCTGCACCATTTATGCCCTTTGATTTTTTTTCTCATTTCACTGGTTTCTTAAAGAATATACAGCGTGTGACGAGCCCAGCGGCATATTTATCTCTCCTCAGTCAATCAGATCGAGGGATTAGCCGATAAAAAAAACCTGAAGAACGAATCCCACAGCAAAAAGCGCGATGATAATAAGTCACGCTTCGTGTTTCTTAATCTGTGCATAAGTGAGCAGTAATGCACTCGCCTAGGCTATGGTCGCTAGCGCATGCGATCTGAACCCTTATTTATTCCGAACAAATCACCATTATGAAATGGTAGATATTTCTGGCTTCGCTCGTTTTCTGATCGGTCTCGTGTCAAGAGCTGGTCAGCAGGTCATACTACCCTCGTATTAAGACTCCACGTGAACATACACCGTCATAACCTTAAATCCGGGGTCACAATGCTCACGCATCATACAAAAGACATTCTGCAAACTCGAGTCACCGAAAGATCCGTGGTTCGAACTGCCGCTTGCCAAGTTTTCTGCTTGAACTCACTGCCACGCGTCGTTCGAAGCGCGGATCTGGCGGTCACTCGCGTTCGAATCTGTATGCAGACTGTCTTTTGTATTATGGATAACCTAAGGTGCCTCTAAGTCCTTCTGTTTAGGTGATGTCAACCTTTGCAGTACTTGATACCGACAGAACAATTGGTGTGTGTGTGTGTGTGTGTGTGTGTGTGTGTGTGTGTGTGTGTGTGTGTGTGTGTGTGTGTGTGTGTGTGCGTGCGCGTGCGTGTGCGTGATGTTTCTGTTTATACGGCCGGAAGTTAGTCGGCGTCAATGAGCGTCTGGTGTCTTAGATGTATAGATGAGAAATTTCACCTGTGTGGTGCAGCCACTAGCCTGGGATTCTTAACGTGCACCACGCAGTAGTGGCACACGACCGCACGCCGGTGCAAGTGCTCATTTATATCGAAACGGGCAGGGTGGAAATTGAACATTGAACCCAGGATCCCTATGGTTCTGCAGCGTGAGCTTTCGCTCCACGAGCCCCAAGTTGCTGTGTGTGCGCTCAACAGCACGCGCTCACAGGGAAAATACAAAGATATCGCCGAACACAAAATGTCGCCGTAGCATCGGTAGCACAGCTAACTAGAGAGGGGTAGTTAGATCAGGGGCCCTATGTTGCGCTTTTTGACTCCCAGGAGACTAGGGAGAAGGAAGTGACGTCAACAACGCTCTTTGGATGTTGATTGGTGGAGTCGCTGATAACGGTGAGTTTCCGCGATGCTTGGTGTTGCTAAGATACGTTTATTCACACCTACGTCACTTCCTTCTCCCTAGTCTCCTGGGAGTCCAAAAGCGCAACATAGCACCTCCAGGCATCCGACGCGCGGCGTGTATACACCTATTGCTATATTACCCATGCATCAAGGAGAATGCACGGATTGGTGTTCCACGCACCATACATGCTGGCCTCAGCAGTGCTAACTTTTTAAAACAAATATCTAAAACAAATAGCATCTTGCACGCGCGTTTGTAAACGTTTTATTTTGGTTATTTTCTTCGAATCTTTTATACTGGGGAAGGCGCGCGCGTGTGGCGCGTGGAACATCAATCCCTGCATCCTCCTTGATGCTTGGGTAATATAAATATAGCAAATGGTCTATTGTCGTGAAGCGGCGAGCGTGGAAGGGTCCCGGATGTACGCAGCGGCGCTGCGGTAGCATGAACTGGAGGATCCAAGCGTTCCGAAGGCCTCAGGTGAGCAGGTTTGGCTTGGCGGTTCGGCAGCGAAGTCTGGCTCTCGTTCAGATCTTTTCCCCGTGTTTCCTGTTGCTTATGTCGAGTGAAGTGAAATGCAGAATCGACTACGACCACAGCGACGACGAGGATGACGACAACGCCAATAGCGCAGGCTGCGCAGCAAATGCTATGCGACGCATGCGCTATAATGCGATATGCGTATGCATGCTGCACGAGCTATAGTGCTCTGTGCAGCCCATGCTTTAGTGGCGCCCTCTCGTGCCGTCGACACGACATGCGGCAGCCGTGAGCTCTCGCTGAGCTCACTACCCAACCTCTAGTTCACTCTAGCACAACCAGCGCCATAAGCACGTGCAGAAACACGCTCTTTCAGGTCCTTACGGAACAAAACAGAAAAAATAAGCGTTCGTATCAAAATGATCAAGATGTCATCGCACTAAGCAAGCGCACACGAAGGCAGCCCTATAGGTATAAGGAATGTAGCCCCGGCTTTACAGTTGTCGATTTCCGACTATAGAACTGCTCCGCGACGATGTCATGGTCACTCGAAGATCCAGTAAATTTTGAGCCGCACTTACCGCTCACCTTCACACAATATGTATGTAGTTACTAGGGTGCCATTTTTCAGGAAATTATTTTTCTTCAAATGCGGGAATTATTTTGTTTGTATAGACAGATTATGGTGTTCTGTAAAATCAACTTGGCTGCCGGAAAAGAAATTCCGAGGACACCTAAGCACTTTTTACGAGTTGTGAATGCTAAAGCATGAATGTCGTTCTTCCGCTCTCTTGAGTTCGTCTGCGGTGTACTGGCGTGGACAGCCACGTTTGGTTAGTGCCGAGATTGCGGCCGACGGCCGAGCGCGCGCTCTCGTGAAGTGGCCGCGCCGCGCAAGCTCGGCCGTGCAACCTCCTCAGGAGTCTGCCCGGGGCTGAGCTCTGCTGGCTCTGCGGCCAGCCGCTCCTCTTACCGGCGAGCCGGGCCGCCTGCGCCGCCATGGAGGGTTTCTCTGGTGGCGTTTCTTGGAACTACGCCGCGCGGCTAGCCAATGGGAGCCTCGTTTCTTGAAACTATGACGCGCGCCGGCCAATGAGAGCCTATCCATCAAACCGCTGCTAGAGACGACACGCTTCACTCCATTCGGACAGGGAGTTTAGGTGCCGTTTGGCGTGGCTTCAAAAGCTGATAACGCCAATTCGCTTCATGGGATAGTTAATGTTTCCGCATTCAAAATCGGTGTTTCTCGGGGTAATGTCGAAGAAAATAGTACGGGGGCATGGGATTCCTCATGCTCAGGCAATGCAGGAGCCCAAATTCGTCTGCTTCTTTTGCAGGGGTTGTGGTGACGTCGGAAAGCCAAGCTCTGATTGGCTGTGAACAAAGAATAGTGGGTGGATCTCGAAGCAAGCTGCCTTGGGGTCTACCCGCCATTCTTCAATCAGGGCCAATCAGAGCTCGGCTTCTGACGTCACCACAACCCCTGCAAAGAAGCTAGACGAACTTGCGCTCCGCATATGCGCGACCTGGTACTACGGCGCCTGGAACACGTCTCCGACTGGTGTGTTAAGCGTCCCATTGTTGACTTCGTTTGGGGGGGCGGCCGCCCCCGTCGCGCCCCCCCCACCCCCTTGGATCCGCCACTGATTCCGCCCGTGCATCCAAAGTGGTCCCAGAGTTGCAACAAGTGAAGGCACAGAGGCCGGAGCGTCATACTGTTGGAGGTCACGATCCTGGCGGCTGGTGGTACAAAAGTCCCGGCAAAAAGAAGGAGCGAACGCGAGTGTCGCTGTCGTCGCCGCGTCCCAGCCCCTGGCTGCGGAACTTTCCTTGGAGTGTCGAGCTGGAGAGCGCCACCTGCGGGGGAAAACAGGCGTCTGCCGCAACCACCACCGCTGCTGCGTGTCACAGAACCAGGATCGCGGCCGGCGACAGCATTACACTTTTATGACGTCACCAGAGGGGAATCGAGGGACCACTCTTTTCTTTTTGGACGCGGTAAATACACACCAGTCAAAAACGCGTTCCAGGCATCACCGTACGGTACCGATAAGAAAACGAAACAAGATAAGGAGTGTACGAAAATAATCCACGGAGAAAGTAAGCAAAAGGGACAAAGGACAAACACAAATCTCCAATCGCTTGCCCCTTTGCATTTAATTGCATTATAATCATAACCTTAAATTGCAAGCTTCACCCTTGTTGGTGTTAGTCTGGTGGCAGCTGATCCCCGTTTGCTCCACTGACTTCTAATCCCTGGTTAGATCAGTTGGTAGAGCGCTCCAATGGAAATGGAGAGGTCCCGGGTTCGGTACCCGGACCAGGCGGATTTTTTCGGTCGCGCACCAGTCACCTAGCTGGGTATGGAGATTTGTGTTTGTCCTTTGTCCCTCTTGTTCCCCTTCTCCAGGGATTATTTTCGTCATTCTTGTCCAGCTCGCTTGCACCTTTGCACTTAATCGCATTATAATCATACGAGTTTCAAACAAAGAAGCAGCCTCGAGGACAGTTCAGTGGAGGTTGCGTTCAAGGTAAACAAGAAATAAAGCTGTATGTGAATGTTTTCTTCCCGCAAAACAGTGATGTTCGGGGAAAAAAAAAGAAAAAAAGAAAGAGAGCTCAGTAACATAAGTAAGCGCAAAAACAACAACAACAACAACAACGGGGGCAATGAAGTGACGACAGGCACACTATTCAATGTCCTTGTGTGTGTGTGTGTTTTTGTGTGTGTGTTTTTTTGGCGCTTCCCTACGTGAGTATGAATATGAACCAACTGGCTCAAATTGCGGCTTGAAAACAGCTCAAGTTCGTGTTTTTTTGTGTTTTTTTGCCGATTTTGATTAAACTGGCTTGGAGGTTAATTTTCAAGATTTCTCAGTATTTACCGTAAACACGTTACCCTATAGTTATATCCCAACCTTTGTTTTTGGTGCTGTGTTTTTTTAATATCGTTTCTACTTTTTGTTACCATCTAAGACAGTTTTTACTATAAAGGTTATCCGCTTTTTTAATAGGAAAAAACATAGCTGGTTTGTCACCTTTGTACTAATCTGATAGTGTTTATAAACATTTCTGAAGCGTTTTCTTTGGAAGAAAGTATTTGGTAATTATAATTTTATTATGACTGAAGAACAAAATACAGCGGCATGTAAAAATAAAACTTTTTCTTTTACTTTTGCTAGACAACATTGGCATGTCCATGCCACTTGTTCCAAGATGCCTGCGTAACCAATTATGTTTATTACCAACCCAAATAGTGACTCATAAAGCATTTTAAACTGTATTCGAAACGAAGTAAAATGAATTCTCGCATAGATATGCCTCCCGGGAAAAATGCAGCTTTTGATCATTAGGCGTCCCATCAGTACAAGAGCATTAAAGAGGAGGACTTTTAATCACGCTTTAAGACATTTCACAAATTTGGCTCCTCGTGTTACAAACTTATCCTGTTAATAATTTCTTTGTTAAACATTTCGAAAAAAACCCGCGACTGGGACAAAAGGGACGGACAAACACAAAGTCTCAAGACTTTGTGTTGGTCCGTTCCTTTTTGTTTCAGTCTCGGTTTTTTTTTCGAAATGTTTAACCACCACCAGCTCGTTTGCGCGCTTACCTTTTGTTCACTAATTTCTTTGTTGTTGCTTAGCGTGCACATATACGCTCAATGTTTAACAAAATATTCCAGAGGTGGTTAGACATCTTGTGTTCTGCGCTGTAATCGCGCAAAACGCGGCAAAAAAAGATATATATATGTATATTGTTTTTACAACACCCACTTCTGTCGCAGGCTCGACCAACTCCTCCTAGTCACGTGGGCTTTTCCCATCATCTTCGTCAATATATGTAACTCCGATTGAGGACGCGAGTGGTCACGGAGCCCACCACGCCTGAAAGCACAACCAATACCACCAAGAAGACCAAGGCCTGGCTTATTACGTCATCGTTGGTACACCTCCGACAACCCCAAGAGGACGGCCGCCGCTCGGACGCTACGAGCCATCGGTGTCAATCCACGTCGTGACCTTCGGGACGGGTGCAGTGACGCGTGGGATGTTGAGTCACACAACAGGCTATAACAAGAGAAGATAAATGTTCTTGTTTAGACAGCGTAAGGTCGGTCTGCTTCGGGCTACTAGTTTGACACTGATTCACGCAGTAGATGGGATTGAAATTTAGTCAGTAGACAGTACGACTGCTAGCCTGGGGTCTTTAACGTGCACCACACAGTAGTGGTACGCAACATCACACCGCGGTCTA
>JAZHYW010007479.1:0-41862 GCA_037355805.1 Ixodes ricinus
TCGACGAATATTTAGACTCGCGTTCGTAGCCAACGAGTGCCGTGACGGCACTGATCATCACTTGCGAACGACAAGATTCATGGTGCGGTTAAAAAGCACGGTGCAAGCTTGAACTCATCGCATCCTGTGCCCAAGCACGTCACGACCACGCGATTTCTCATTTCGCTCTTCCGTTGAGGATTAAATCAAAGGAAGAATTTAAAAAATAAAAGTTCATGGTCCTTTTAATATGTTTTGAACAGTGATATTATTTTTAAAAAAAATGGAAAACGAACATTTTATTTACATCTGAGTGTATACACCTTTCCAAAACAAAGAAAAAAGAGATCAGTGCCGGTTCCATCTCTAGTGTTCATGCGTATGGCGCGTGATTTGCTCGCTTTCCCAAGCGACAAATATGCGCGTGCTGGGCTGAGGAGATCGCACGCTGGGCATGAGGACCTGTAAATATTTCAGACATTGCAATAGGGAGTATTCACTGGACGCCATATTTGTGGGTGCAGTTTAGAGCGCATGCTCAGAACGAACTCGCATATCTAGTTTGCTAAGACCGGCAATCTTGATGGTGCGGAATGCACGTTGGAAAAGAACTGTGGAAGTTCGCCATCAGCACGCGCTCAGCAGTCGCACACACGGTATGACCGCCAGGAATACCTCTATAGGGTGTATTCACTGGCGGCCACATTCTGTGTGCGCTATTGCTGAAGCACGTGCTGATGGCTAGCTTCCACAGTTATTTTGCAACGTGCCCACCCCTATCAAGATTGCCGGTCATGGCAGCCTATTAATGCGGAGCCTGGGCATGGGCGTGCGCTCTAAACAGGGACCCTCAAATATGGCGGCCAGTGAATTACCCCCGCATGGGCGACGTGAGTGATCGAAAGCGTCGTGTGGTCGGCCCACCACGAATTGGCCGAACTGCTGACTATGACGTCTAGCAAGCGACGTCCCATCGACGGAAATAAGAGGAATGTGTCAGAACTTTCCATTTTTACGGTGTTGGCAGTGTCGCTTTGAGAGCGCTATGATATCAGGCTTTCAGCATGCCCATTACAAACACCATCGAACTTGTTGTCTCCTGAGGTAATGACGTCACGAGTGCAACCGAACGAGGGTGCCACTGAAACATCTCGCCGCTATTGTGTATGCGCTCGTCAACAATCAATCCGTCAGACGAATCTTTAGACTCGCGTTCGTGGCCAACGAGTGCCGTGACGGCACTGATCATCACTTGCGAACGACAAGATTCATGGTGCGGTTAAAAGCACGGTGCAAGCTTGAACTCATCGCATCCTGTGCCCAAGCACGTCACGACCGCGCGATTTCTCATTTCGCTCTTCCGTTGAGGATTAAATCAAAGGAAGAATTTAAAAATAAAAGTTCATGGTCCTTTTAATATGTTTTGAACAGTGATATTATTTAAAAAAAAAATGGAAAACGAACATTTTATTTACATCTGAGTGTATACACCTTTCAAAAACAAAGAAAAAAGAGATCAGTGCCGGTTCCATCTCTAGTGTTCATGCGTATGGCGCGTGATTTGCTCGTTTTCCCAAGCGACAAATATGCGCGTGCTGCGCTGAGGAGATCGCACGCTGGGTTGAGGACCTGTAAATATTTCAAACATTGCAATATGGGAGTATTCACTGGACGCCATATTTGTGGGTGCAGTTTAGAGCGCATGCTCCAGAACGAACTCACATATCTAGTTTGCTAAGACCGGCAATCTTGATGGTATGGAATGCACGTTGGAAAGAACTGTGGAAGTTCGCCATCAGCACGCGCTCAGCAGTCGCACACACGGCTATGACCGCCAGTGAATACTCCCTATAGTGTATAGACGTTTGTAAACATTGCGTCCCGACTGGTGCCTCATGCGGGTGGAAGCAGGTGCAGCATGCGCGTGAGGATAGGCTTAGCAGGCTCGCAATTGCGCGTGCTTGCTCAGACGAAGTATACGAGGATTTGATGGCGGCCACCAAATACCCTGTTTGCAATCGTCTGTATACATATGTTTGTCTGTTTTTACCGAAAGGTGCTCGTGCTATTGGTAGGCTCGTAAAATAAATATAGCACGAAGGCATAAAATGGATTAAAATACAGACCCCTTTTCAGCTAATAGCTCGATAGTTACTCGATTCCGGATCACCAGGAAGAGGTATACTACCCTGGCGGCTCGTATCATCTCTGCCAATGACGTCGCGATTGCCTAATTATGCGGGGACAGAGCACCGGGTCTGCCGTACGTCTTTCGTGTTGAAAGATACCAGGGAGGGTGACATCGAGTAAATCATTGCATTTTATTCGGTAGGCGATGACACATCCACCGAGAAATTAAACGTGCCCCACTAACTTTTTTTATTATTATTACCGTAATCCACTTCCACTACAGGTCATGGCTTCACATTGAGAAGGATTTAGGCCAGAGTTGGCGGAGTTGCAACTACGCGGCACGTATAGACATGGATGGCGGGCTGACGGTGGGGGGGGGGGGGGGATAATGAAATGCAACCGGAATTCGCGCGTGCTGTTCCTCGCAGCTTAGGAATTCAAGATGCAACATTCACGGCGGCGGACGCAGAGGGACCCAGGGGTGACCCGTCAAACGTTGAGCGCTCTAAACAAGTTTTTCTCGCGTTAAGGAAATGACTAAATGGCGACGAATGACCACCGAAAAAAAAGAAAGAAAGAATGAAATAAAATTAACGTGCGCTTGCTCGGTCAAGAGGTCATCGGTGAATGACCGTACAAACTGGAGTCTGACGATCTCTTTATTTTATTTGTTTTCTTTTTAATCGTTTACTGCGCACTCTTACCGGAAATTTGTTCCCAGTTTAGCGTTTAGCCCTTCGTGTGTAGAAGCGCTCGACGTCCTTGGCGGAGAACTTTGCCGCGAGCGAAGTTTCGATATTACGATTCGGCTTGTTTGCGGTTGCTTGGCTCACATCCTGCCGGTTCCTTGAAAGATAACCGTTAAAGAGTTTTCTTGCACGGTCTACTGATCCTAACGGTCAACACGGCGCACGCGCAATTTATAAGGCGCGCCGATATGGCGCCCCTGGCCTTGCGTTTTTTATAGCGGGGGTCAACAGCCTCCTTGAGCGACAGGCCGGTCGTGTGGTATGCACATTTCCGGTGCTTATCGCCTAGGTAAAAAAGATGCCGAAACACGGGGTTGTAAACACACGCGCGAGTAAATATTGATGGCGGTGGTCACTCTCTTCGCGAGGCGCCGCGGACTCGCGATGACTTCCATGGTGTCGAGGTTGGGTAGGTTGATGATAGGAAGTAAACAATTTTATATACAGCGAATGGGAATATACAGCAAGTTTGGCGAATCAAGAAGGGAACTTTATGAACGCCCCGCGAACCCTGTCTGCGGCTACTTGAGGTGAGGGAACCCATCTAGCTCCGGACAAGAATACTGCTTCTGTAGAAAAAAGCAAAAAAAAAAATAGCATAGGAAATTATTTTTTTATGCTGACATCATTTTCCTTTGACGCTATTTTGTCAAATCTGAGATCACTTCGCGTTTGCCCATCTCATGCGTTGACACTGACGTCAAGCCTCAACTACTGCTTTCTTGCCCCACAAATTGCCATCTCATGCGTTGACTCTGATGTCAAGCCTCAAGTACTGCTTTCTTGCCACACAAATGTGCAGTGGTGCTGTCTGCAAACATACCCACCCCGCCTCGCGCGCGCTTGTGCGACGGGCGCACAAGGAAAAGCATCCTGATACACCTGAATGCAGCCGGTGCTGGCGTTTCCCACAGCTTTGCAAAGGTATTCCTGACATCCGAACGAAAGCACACCAGAAGCGGTCGCCCCGAACCTTACACGTAGCGTCTGATTTTCCGCGGAAGAGAGCTATTGCGCATGCTCAGAAAGGGCTCCACAAAACAGTGGACAAACATGGCGGTGCACAGAAGGCAAATATTGGAATACACTAGCTTATGTTTGTGATTGCACGCCGAAAAGGTGAAGCTTTTTTTTCAATTTAAATTAAACACATTTCAGGTATATCCAGGCTTTACTCCCCTCTCCGTATGCTAGTTTTTACCTTTCAATTCGAAATAACTATTGAGAAAAGGGCTAATAGAAGTTACGCAAACAAACATTGAAAGTTTCCCGCCAACTCCAGTGGGGTGACGTCGCAGATTGCATAACTTGCAAGCCAATCAGGCAGACGAAAAAAAAGAAAAGTACCTCGCGCATTTTTTGTTTTGTTTTGCTGGCGTGAGTAGAGACCCTAGAGATATTGAAAGAGCCCACGACTGAAAAAACGATATCGCCCGAGCTTCCTGAGCCTGACACCTTATCTGCTCAGCGATAGGCTACTTCCAAAATCCCTGCATGCAACACTGGGCGCGTTGCATTATGGGACCCTCTTTGGCCATGGAGTGGAGTGGCATGGTCTCGATTTCGATTGTCCCGTTGACGAAGCAGTGCGTCTCAGCGCTGCATGAAAATAAAGTCAGCGCACGCTTGCCATGAATCTTTGAAACACGGGCCTTCAGCGGCTGTAAGTGGCTGCTTAGGCTTAGCGAGGAGTAGGATCACGGCCGCCCGCGTCTCATACCTTTCCACATGCGCACAAACTCTGGCACGTCAACCCCCTCCCTCGAATCCCGCGACAAAAAAAAAAAAAGAAAGAAGAAATCTTGATTCAGCATTTTATTTGACGGCATTGGTAGGCAACACCTACAGTAATGAGCCTTTAAGGGAAGACACATATTCGAAAATTCAAGCAGTCTCGTGACTGCATTGACGGGATGTCGTAAAGTGTGGTTGGCAAATTAAAACCGAAACTGTGGCCAAGGGGTTCCCAAGATGCCTTGCACGCCACTACGCCGCTAGGGTCACTTCGTATTTTGCAAGAGGTCTATTCGCATTTTCGAATCGTTAGAGTCGCCGATATGCTCTTGCTCTACACTAAACACCAAAAAGGAGGTGCTAACAAAGCAACCAGAGAGCGTGAGACTAGCGCGTCCTAGCAAAATTAAAGAGTAACTATTTTAATAAATACTCTTATTACCGAAAACACGTTTTGAACTGGCCGCAGAATTGAATAAACGTAATATTCCCGATGATTATGAGAGTGTAGAGCCCAATAAAATAAAATGGCACTCTTTTCCTAACTATTTTTTCGATTCCCCAGGAACGCTTTATACTGCATCGGTCGCAGTATTTGCTCCAATAAAGTTACCATTCCCGTGTGCATCGAAGCACTGAGAGCAAACAACCTTTACAAACGCTCGTTCCAGTGATCATGACCGTGTCGCGTTTGTGGTCCTCCTTTTCTCATCCCTTCATTCCTCTTACATATAAATATTTGTTTTTCTCAATTTCACTTTTAAGTGTATAAGTAAATCTTGGCAAAATACTATGATCTCTCTCTCTCTCTCTCTTTATCTCTCTCCTTCACTCCCAGAACGTAAACGGTCTGGACGTCCCACGTGTCAATGGTTAATTTATTCAAGCAAATAATATGAGTGGGAACTGTATCGATAATTGATGAGGCCCTCAAATTCTCGATATTCATTGGAGCGTTAAAGACGTACTGTTATGCTTTGCAGATGTAACGACTGCTCTTATCCGCATACGCAGAAATCTGGATATGATTTCTAAAAGATTATCTTTGTTGTACCATATCTCGGGTACGGTTTGAGCGTGACATGAATACCCAGCTGTAATCCTTAAGGTACTATATTAAACGCTAGCAATACATAATTGAACGTTATAACTCAGCTATTATTTTAGCCGCTGACACCATACGCAACCCCAACGAACTGGTATTGCGAAATTACCACCACCATTCCATTCCAACTCCATTCCGAGAAATCCGGTTTCCGATTCCCTTCAACCTTTAGGAATTAAAAAAAGTAATACACTGAACCGATCTTCGGTCCTCGAATAGCTGAACTGTTATATTCTATTCCTCTAATACCTAAACGCGAAGAATTGTTCTTGACAGCTACGTTGTGTTGCGCCAATAGCAGCATAAAGCTGACGTTATTAAACGTGTTGACAACTGTAAAAACAAGCACGTCCCCAAAGCACTGATTCTACTAATCCGAGCGCTGGTCGCACAAAGCACTTGGTGGCACTCGGAGGCGCTGCAGAAAAGATTGGGTTGTGGGTATATTTATACAGCGTGTAGTTGGTCAGCCATTTAAAGTTGCGACGAGTCACACGCTGTAGATGAGCAATTTAACCAGTGCAGTACAACCGCTAGCCTGGGGTCTTTAACGTGCACCACGCAGTATAGTGAATCGTGATGCACGACCGCACGCCGGTACGATGCTCATCCAGATCGAAACGGGCAGGGGTGGGGCTCGAACCCAGGATCCTTGGGCTCTGGAGGCGCTGCAGACATTGATGCATTAAAGCCACTCTATCCTGGGAAAAGTAGCGCCATTCATTGTTGGGGAAATGCTCGAGACACGTGCCGCGCGCCACTTCTGGGAAGATCATGGCTTCTCAAATCTAGCTCAGTGCTGCGCTGTGCCGCCATGATCTTCTCCAAAGTGCTGCACGTTGCACGTGCCTCGTGCATCGACGCACTTTGCTCTACTTTTAAAACATGAAGGGTCTTTACGATGTATGTCACGACTCCCCGCGCGCCTGCGAAGGCCGGCGTCTGAGAAAGGCGGGCGGCATGGCTTTGTCCCTGCTTGATGGCCTTTAATTGGCGGTGTAATCCCGTGCGGTTGGAACAGCTGCTTTGTCGCGTTTGGCGGCGCCAGGAACGACACCTTGTCTATCTACAACTATTCAGCCTTGATTGCTTCACTGAGGGAGCCACTTTCATCATCAAAGGAACGTGAGCCGGTCAGACAATGAAGCCACCAGTCACCTCAATTGCAATGATGCTGCTTCAGGAGCCAACTTGACAGTGCACCAGCACGCCGTGGACCCTAGCTGAACATGGACACATCAACCACGTTCGGTTCACACCACGGAAACGCCAATATTTTGTTTGAAAAGACACCAAAACACTATTTTAAATAAATAAACAAACTGAATGTCGTTACGTCACAATGCACATAAAAGCAGACGCCAGCCCCCAAGCAGCTTGCCCGTGCTGGACCAAGCAACGTTACGTCTGTGACGTCAATTGGTCCAGCTCCCGTGATGCATCGCGCTTTTCGGTAGCTGATTTTCGAGCGCTCGCTGAAATCGGTACTTTAGAACGAAAAAATGTAGCCGTCTGGTCAAAATACAAGCGTGCGACTGTCATTAGCAGGTTGAGATGATCATGTTTAACTTATTTCTGAACTTGAGAGGTATACTTTAAGTTCCCATTAAGTATCCCTTTAAGAACCGAGTCCATTCCACTCTCACTCCATTCCGGGCAAAAGGCATCTA
This sequence comes from Ixodes ricinus, assembly GCA_037355805.1. Lineage (NCBI taxonomy): Eukaryota > Metazoa > Arthropoda > Arachnida > Ixodida > Ixodidae > Ixodes > Ixodes ricinus. The sequence continues at coordinate 7,371 of JAZHYW010007479.1, forward strand.
ATTCCGTTTCCATTCTATACGTCCCAGCCCTGCTGCCATTCCACTCCCATCCCATTCCGGGGTCGCGGTAGTGCAGAATGATTCCGAAATCATTTCAACTCCAGAGTGGCAATTCCGCAACTCTGCAATAAACAGAGTTACCTACTTCAAAAGACAGCAAAAAGGTTTGCGCCGTAAGAGTACCCTAAACAATGTTTTCGTGCTTCCCTTGCTTGCGATAAAACGGAAGGCCCTCCGTTTTATCCATTCCGAACTCCTCACTTGTTGCTTCTTTATTGCCTGTCCTTGTTCTAGCCGTTCTAAGGCTTTCCTCTCCTACCGACACAGCTCACAATATTTACACACGAAAAAAAAAAGAAGATATATCGTCCGCTTTTGTTGGTTCGTCAAACCAAAGCAGCACTGCCCTCATGAGTGTGTGCGCGGTCAACGAACCTGTGAAGCGGCAACACCAAAATCCACGAACCAAAAATAAAATAGAACGAAACAAAAAACGCCCACTGTACTTCGCAAGCAGTCACAGCAGCGAAAAAAAAAACAAGATGGCGTCCGTCAGTCCGCCATCCTCAAGTGAGCGCGTGAAGCGTCGGCGCGTATTCTATCGTCTGCAAGTACGTCTGCTTCTTTTCATCGCTTCGCCTTCCTTCGCCGGGTGACGGTTGACCGAATTCTTCCGCCGTCGAAAAAAAACATTACAAAAAGGAAAAAAAAAGCTTTAGCGCCCGCTCACTCACTGACTTCTCAAAAGTTGAGGCGCGGAAAAGTTCCCACTCTGCTTCGTTACCTTTTACTTTTTTATTTCTTCTTTCTTATCTCTTTGTTTTCGCAAGTATTCACTCTTTCCTCTTCCTCGCACCGAAAAGCAGCAGCAAGCGGCGATGGCCGAGGAAAAAAAGAAGAAAAAAATCTCTGCGTGGAAGGAAGAAGCGGTGAGGCGGTCGTCGCCATATTCGTGACCTTGACGCTTTAGCAGACGTACGATTACGGACCTCGACGTCACTGAGCGCGAAACGGCAAAAAAGGCCCCACCGCCGTTGTTCCTTCCCCTCTTTGTCTCGCGAGCCACTGCGCGCCAGACGAAATAGATCCACGCGCCTTTTGTTTTAACGCGGACTTTTATTTGGAAACTTTTCTGGGCAAACCTGCGGCAGAGAGAACCACACTGGAAAGGGAAATACCGGATGTGTTGGCGTCGGTAGGTACACGTCATGCGAGCGCTTGTTCGCTTGGTTGAGCTGAAGTCATCCTCTTTATTTCCTTTTATGTTGGCGATCTGCCTGCGCATTACTACGCCATAATGTGGGAATGTTTTCTGAGTGTGTGTCTTCTCTGAATGTGTCACCTGCCTACTCAACGGTCGAATGTCGCAACGGTCTGGCTGTGCGAGTGAAGGAGAGAAGGATAATCTGTGTCTGTGCGTACATGTGTGTTCGTGCTTGTGTCTGTTTGTGTTCGGCGTTGTAGTTTGTGTTTCGACGTACGTACAGAAAAGTGAAAGAGTAAATCGTGTTTCTCAGTGGGAGAGAGGAAGAGTACCTTGTGTTTCTGGATAAAAATTGTTTTGTGTGTTTATTTATTTTTTTATTTGGCGCACAGGAAACCGTTAAATTCCTCCGGAACTCGCTGTCGTTAGCCATTTCAAGAATGCAGACGTAACTGGAAAATGCTTAAGGGTATCTTCTTTTTCTTTTTTACTTGGGGAAATAACACCATAGCAAAACTTGTTCGGGATTTTATTTTATTTTTAATTTTCTTTATCCCTTCATTGCTTTCCTTCAATCATTCTAGCATTTTGGATTTCGGTTGTTTTCTTCGCCACAGCGTCTGCGTAGCCACGGTGCAGTTGACGTGAACGCTGAAGACGCTGAAGGAACCAACAAAGGATTATCTTGTCCTTCGAAGGTTATTCGACGCAATCAAAGCAACAGCTACAAAATTAATAGAGCCGTTTGAAGTAGGGTGCCTAAGTTGAAGGGAAAGCGAAAACCAAGCTAATCGCAAATGAGAAAAAAAAAATTGCGGTACGTGGCAGGAAATGCACGAAGCGTATACAGTTATCTCATCGGCGGTTGCAAAAGCGGCAGGAAATCGCAGCTACTCACGCAAAGGGTGTAACGTAATTTTTTTTGTCCGCTATACTCGTTGAAGGGTTTACCTGCAGGATTGTCAATCTGGGCGATGTTCAAAAAATTTCTGGCAAAGCTGTGTGTGTGTGTGCTGTGTGTGCGTGCGTGCGTGTGTGTGCGTGTGTCGTGTGCGTGCGCGCGTGTGTGTGTGCGTGTGTGTGTGTGTGTGTGTGTGTGTGTGTGTGTGTGTGTGTGTGTGTGTGTACGTGCGTGTGGAGTGTTTGGGGAGTGTACCATAGGCTTATGTACTTTGTTTAGGAAATTTGAGGGGAGGGGTTGAACTCAACCTGCGGAGGAAATGTAAAAATCACTGCACCGGTGGCGAAGAAGATAAATATTCAAACGTAAAAGGAACAGAAAATGCACAGGACGACGTCTCCCCAGTGGGGAAGACGTTCTTCCCCAGTCTCAGGTTGATTCAACATGGGTAAAACACCCGCATCGTTTTGTGGTCTGGTGGTGCCATCCAGCGGCGAACACGGAAAGCATGAGAAACCATACACGACTTACACTAACGTCACATGAGCGGTGATTGTGGTGTCCTTGCTGCTAAGTGTGCACCTACTATATCATTCATTTCGCAGCGCCGAATTTGTTCTCGGCGAGATCAAGTAGGAATGACCCCCAGCATGGTGCGATGACGTCATGCGCAGGCCACGCATGTATGGGACAGTTCCACGAGACAGCTTTTTCCTTCCGGTGTGCCGCGTTCCGCCATGTTGATGAACAGCCTCCGTCACTTCCGCCATCTGTGTTTACAGGCAGGCGCTTAGTTCGGGCATCGTTTTGTGTGTGTTGATGAAACGCGGAAGCCTGGCGAGTGGCTCCGTCCATGGCACGACTCAGTGAGTATACGATCGGGCACGTATTTTGGGCCGCATAAATCAGCTTATTCCGATCCGTTTCCTTTCGGAGTCCCCCGGGCGGCATCTGCTGGGTTGTTTATGACCGCCGACGAATCGACTGTCTCGATCGCCGGCTCATCTCAAGTGCGAATAAATACCGGTATGTATAAAAAATCGAGTATCATATGATACCCATTTGTGTTGCCGGCTATCCGGTAAGCGAAGGTGACCATTACACACGCACGCACGAACGCACTCAGCACGCAAGCACACATACACACGCACGCACGCGCACACACACACACACACACACACACACACACACACACACACACACACACACACACACACACACACACACACACACACACACACACACACACACACACACACAAAGGAACCTGTACGGGAGTTGGAAAACGCTGCCTCTGCGTATTGAAAGACATACACGGGGAAACTTCAACATGGCGTCCGCCGAGATTTTGAGCAGGAAGTACGTCACGTGAAACCGCCCTGTGGTCGCTGACAGGATGAGAACGGCAGGGAGGTATTTCAGCTTGTCCAGTCTCCAGTGCGAGCTTTCTGCTTTTCCATGACACAACGGCAGGAAGGTATTTCAAGTTGTCCAGTGTGAGCTTCCATCTCTATATGTGAACGACATGTCACGCAACGACAAGTGTCTCCTGGTGCAGTTCGCGGACGACACATCGATTGCTACGGCGGTGTCACCCCGGTCCGATGCACTGCACTCGCAAAACAATCGGGAGGAGATAGAGAAATGGATGGTGGAACTGCATCTGCCGCTGAACGCATCCGAGAGTAGCGTGATACATTTCTCTAACGAAAAACAAACAAGCTGCCTCGATCATCCCTATTTACACCGTGGAAGGCACTCCGCTGATTGCCCCAGTTTCCACCTGTCCATGCTGGGTGTCATGTTTATGCATAACTTGGATGGATCTTGCTCTGGTAGCAAGTGGACCTAGTCTCACCCAAACTGTCGGCTGCGGCTCCAAAGGAGTTTGCGACAAACTCAGGGGGAGTCGCGAAGCCGCGAGCTATCTGCTTGCCCTAGTTATCATTAGCGATTGGTCCAAGTTTAGCTTTAACGTATAAGAATAGAACGTAAACACCGTGATTCAGCCGCAAACGGGGTGTGCTGAGGTGGGCGTGCACACGTCACCAAAAAGGGTAACCAAGTACGGGTACTCCTTAGTTACTAAAATTATCTTGCTCCTTACGGAGTCTCAAATAGTACGCGGCACCTCATCTCGATAGCTCAACGTTAGTATTCTCGTTTAAAATAAAAATAGCCAGTGGCAGATATGAAGCTAACAACGACGAACGTTCAAGAAGAAACTGTGGGCAGGTCAAAAGAACACGCCTCGTCGATTTTGCTTCTTGAGGATATCTGTACGGGCAATCATTATGGATGGTGGACGCGATCACAAAGAAGTGGCGCTGTACTATCCAACGTTGTGTACAACATTCGTTGGGAGGACAGGCTTCGTGTTGCCCACGTTCTTTGGAGTAAGGACTCTCAATATCGCTTTAGGCAGCTCTCAAGTTTTGAGCAGCAAAGACCTGTAGATCTCAAGTTGCGAGCAAAAAGCATATATTTTAGGTCGCTTTTCCGTTGTACGTCGAGTTGCGTCCTCTATACTGCTGTGTTAGTGCCCGTGAACAGACGCTGAGGGACGATGACAGACGCTAGATTACGCCGTGGATCGCGCATGATGGGACGCTATGAATGCCGCTTCATGTCAGCATTAAAATGATCTCGAGGCGCCTCTTTTGTGGCCGCATCTCGTGGACACTACAGCGCCCTCTGGCCCAGAGAAACGGGCACATTCCGTTCCACACTGCAAGTGCAACGAAGATCCGTCACTGGATCGTTCCCGCTCAAGGAGATGAAAAGATTCTGCTTAGTTAGCGAAAAGATGCACGTACTTTGGTCGTAAAATTAGCCTCGCAAAATCGTCGTACCTATAGTCACTGATACAGCTTCAAGTCTGATTCACTTGGTGCAATTTTGCTTGCAATTTCGCAATAACAACGTCGCTCGTGCAAAAAAAAAAAAAAAAAAAAAACGCTTGGGGGTAGTTGCGGTGCCCGGCGTCGCAGCTGCGAATTCGCGAGCAAAACCGCACCATGTGAATTAAGCCTAAGAATGGCAAGACGTGGCAAGTTTCTAGCATCTTATTATAGCTCTGTATCTATGAAGATAACAAAAATGTAGAAGAAATAACCACAAAGCAAAACGCATGAACATAATAAGTCAAAACTTGTAGCTTCCAGCGAATATGCGACAAGAAACTGGGGGAGAGGAGGAGACGAGAACGAGCGGAGACTTCAGAACGCCGAGCTCTGGCTGGAATGATTAATGGGTAGAGGCAAAGCTAGCTGGTTTGTCTCTACTCACCCTTCGAACAGTTTCGATTGCCAAACGCCGGCGCCCAGCGTTTCCCGTTCACGTTCGAACGCGTTCGAACACTGGGTAGAGACAAAGGCAGCTATAGACGCTTTGCAGCAGCTGTGCATGGGCGCCACCATAACTGACCTTCAGTTTTTGTTTCTCATTATTCTGTTTACTTCACTTCATTATTACCATAGCAGGCCAGGTTATTGCCATCTTAGATTTTATTCTGTCTTTCTCCCCAGCATTGGCCTTTGTGGAAGCTCGTCCACACCAATTTCGGTGCCTCGGTATCTCGGTAAAACAAGAGAAGGTCAGCCATGGCGGCTGTATTCTGGCGCGTGTGTAAAGCGTCTATAGCTTTGCGTGTACCCTCTAATCATTCCAACCAGAGCTCGGCATTCTGACGTTCCCTCTCGCTCTCGTCTCTTCATCTCCCTCGGTTTCTCGTCGCATAAAATATGTACGACGGCCACGTGGTTTGCGCCACGATGGGTCACGTAGTCCTGTGGTTTGTGCAGCTATGGGTTCTGTTGTCACGTGGTTTGCGCCGCTATGATTCACGAAGTGAGGCGGTTCGTGCCGCTATGGGTTCCGTAGTCACATGGTTTGTGCCGCTATGGATCACGTAGTCACGTGGTTTGCGCCGCTATAGATCACGTGGTCACATAATTTGTACAACTATGAGTCACGTAGTGACATGGTTTGTGTAGCTATGGGTTCCGTAGTCACGTGGTTTGTGCCGCTATAGATCATGTGGTCACGTGGTTTGTGCAACTATGAGTCACGTAGTCACGTGGTTTGTGCCGCTATGGGTTCCGTAGCAGTGGCGTACCAACTTGTTTTTGCTGGGGGGGGGGGGGCAAACCATAACACCCCCCCAAGGCCAGGGGGGCGGTGTTCTTGGTATCCCTTGGGCGCAGCCGGCCAGTGTTTGCCGTGCCCAGTGGCGGCTGTTTCAGGGGGGCAGAACACATGTCTTGCCCACCACTCTGAGAACTGGGGGGCAAGCGCCCCCTAGACCCCGGTTGGTACGCCCATGTTCCGTAGTCACGTAATTCGTGCCGCTATGGGTCATGTGGTCGCGTGGTTTGTGCCGCTATGGCAGGGCTGACAACCCGAGTGAAATTCCCTAGATTAAGGTAATTTCCCGGTCTGTGTGGGAATAAGGAAAATCTTGCTAGTTTCAGGAAAATTTTGGGCACCGTGTATGCCTGGAGTTTTATAGGTCAATTATGTTTTTTCTTCTTCGAGATAACATCGAATTTCAGCGGCTTTGGCTACATTCAGGATATTTCTTCCAGCCGTTTGGCGGTTTGTGGTGTGACCATCTGGCAACACTGAGGACTACTAGGCTAGCTGGCGCAAATATACCACCCGTTATAAAGGGTACAGCCGTTATAGTGAGTTACAGGTTAAGAAGGTAGCGGCAAATGCCCCTCAAAGGGAATCATATATCCCTCCGCCACCTCCGCATCCAATAGCGTCCCATCGTTTCCGTGACGTCGCGGCCAACTCGCGAGGAGGGTCTTGCCTTTCTGTACATATTTGCTTTATCTTTAGACTTTGACTTAGCATTGTGGAACCCACGAGAGGGAGATCAGAGTTTTCCCCTCCGATGGAAACAAATACGACTTTCGGTGATTAGCTTCCCCCTCCGATGGATTCAAAGGCTGCTTTCAGGGGCTCGGTTCCCCTCCAATGAATACAAAGGTCGCTTTCTTAAAGAGTGGGATCGGAGGCAAGTTGGAATCCATTCAAGCGGAACAAGGAGCGTTTCCAGTGAACTCTTCTTTCGACTGCGGAGAGATTTGAAACGGGCGCATCGCGCTTGTGGGAGGAGCTTCTCTTACCTTCTTGTAACCGACTATAGCAACCATCCACCCATCCAACTTTTTTGGTAAAATTAGTTTTCATCGCTTCCTATATGGAGGAACGTACCAGCCAAGGTTCTGAGAGCACCGCTGTGCCTTCTCGAAAGAAAAGAAAGCTTGAGTACAAGAAGAAATACTGCAATGTCTGGAGATATAGACTTACCACGACTAACAATATTTCGTGAGGTGCCGCCATGTTCCGTGTGTTCGAGCTTGAGAACTCTCGCTCCTGTTACACCTTTTGTTTTGGTCTGACTATTTTAAAAAGCGCTAATGAAGTTATTAAAGCAGTATCATGTTCAGATGACGTGCATAACATCTAAGCCGAAGGTAGGGCTTCATTCGTCGGTTTGTCTCTCCCGGTAACACTTCCCTTCGCCCGATTTGCTTTGGCCACGGTTTTGGCCCGATAAACTAAAGTATTGCGAAACGTACGCTAGGCCTAAAGGCTATGCGTAGAGCAAGTTGTCTGCTTCTTGCGCAGGGGTTTACAGTGACGTCAGAACGACGTCGAGCTCTGATTGGCTTTGGTCGAAAGGAAAGTGGGCAGATCTCAATGCCAGATGTCTTGAGCTTTAACCACTCTTTTTTTCAATCAGCCAATAAGGGCTTGGCGTTCTGAAATCATCACAACCCTTGTGCAAAAAGCAGACGAACTTGCGCTCCGCATATAATATATTTCTCATAGTAAAAATTGAGGTAATGCAGAAAACAACGAATATCAAGTATTATATAATTATTGGGGCAAGCGAGGGAATTTCGACAGAAATAGGGAAATTTCAGGCGTCCGCTAGGGGAAATTTTGACGTTCCGTGTTGGCAGCCCTGCCGCCATGGGTTCCGTAGTCACGTAATTTGTACCGCTATGGGTCGCGTAGTCACGTGGTTCGTGCCGCTATGGGTCAGTGGTCGCGTGGCTTGTGCCACTATGGGTCAGGAGGTCACGTGGTTTGTGCCGCTATGGGTCCTGTAGTCACGTGGTGCGTGCCGCTACTGGTCAAGTGGTCACGTGGTTTCTGCCACTATGAGTCACGTGGTTTGTGCCGCTAGGGGTTCAGTAGTCACGTGGTTCGTGCCGCTACACGTCAAGTGGTCACATGGTTTGTGCCACAATGGGTCACGTGGTTTATGCCTCTACGGGTTCTATAATCACGTGGTTTGTGCCGCCTTGGGTCAAGTGGTCACGTGGTTTGTGCCACAATGGGTCACGTAGTCACGTGGTTTATGCCAATATGGTTCCGTAGTCATGTGGTTTGTGCCGCTATGGGTCACGTAGTCACGTGGATCGTGCTTGTATGGGTCACGTTGTTTGTGACACAATGGGTCAAGTGGTCACGTGGTATGTACCACTATCGGTCACGTAGTCGCGTGATGTGTGCCGCTAAGTTTCCGTAGCCACGTGGTTGGTGCCGCAGTGGGTCACAGTCACGGGGTTTGTGCCGCAATAGGTCACGTGGTCACGTGGTTTGTGCCGCTATGGGTTCCATAATCGCATGGTTCGTGCCGCTATGGGTCAAGTGATCGCGTGGTTTATGCCACTGTAGATCGTGGTTTATGGCACTGTGGGTTCCGTAGTCACGTGATTTGTTCCGCTATAGGTCACGTAGAAACGTGGTTCATGCCGCTATGGGCAATGTGGTCATGTGGTTCGTGCCAATATGGAGTTTTCGTAGAGTGTTTTCCCACCTCCCTGGAACGAAGACGCTACTACTGCGCATGCGCGGCCCTAGCCTTGCCTTCAGAGTACCGGATCTCGTGGCGGACTGCCGAGAACGTTGCGGGACAGCCGAAAGCCCGAGACCATCTACGAAAACTCCCTATTATGGGTAAAGTAGTCATGTTGTTTGTTTAGCTATGGGTCAAGTGTTCACGTGGTTTGTGCCACTATAGGTAACCTAGTCACGTGGTTTGTGCCGCTAACGGTCACGCAATCACGTGGTTCGTGCCACTATGGGTCAAGTGATCATGTGGTCTGCGTCGCTATGGGTCACGGGGTCGCGTGGTTTGTGTCGCAATGGGTCACGTGGTTAGTGCCGCTATGGGTCACCTGAAGTGACGTTGCGTTCCGCTAGCTTTAGCTGGGCAAGGTACGTTTTGTCTTTATACTCTAGCGGGCAGCCCGAAATCGTACTCTACGTTAAACGTAACACGAGTAACGGCGTTACTTGTAACGCCTTACTTGCATAAGCTAAGTTATTCTCCTATCAGAAAAGCCAACACCCGTAAGGGGCAAGCAAGCCGCCGCTGCTCCACATAAGCGAACCACCAGGTACGACCCCGCAGTCTCCAAACGAGATCGTATGCAGTTCGGGTCGCTAACAACCATACAGCACGACCCTCCCCACCTTCCCATCTTTAGAAGAAGGAAGACGACGAGAACGAAAAGGGGGTGAGGGGGCGTCGAGGGAGTATTTCGGGCGACTGCAGCAAGTCAGTGGTCCCCAGCGGTCGGCGGTCCGGCGAACTCTCCCACACCTGTCTGCCTCTGCACCGGCCGCAGTTTGATGACACCGTTTCGGGGTGCAAGAGAGCCCTCCCTCCTCTCCGCTAAATATAGTAATTCGCCGCTCCCGCCATTTGTCATCGAGGGGGGCGAGTTGCACTGCCCGAAGCCGCCGTGTGACGACGCCTGTTCTCGCCTCTTCTCGAAGGCTGCAGCGCTATAGTGCGCTGATCGACCTAGTTCTCTCTAGGTGTGTGTGTGTACGAGTCGCACGCCCGCGTGCGCGCTCGGTGCGCTTTTTCCCGCCTTGTTGCGCGCAGAAAAAGAATAAAAATAAAGAACGCCTTAAGCGCCATATCTTCTGGACTGCGGCGAGCGCGTCTTCTTCTACAAGTGGTTCTCCGTTCATGGCGTGCCCTAACTCCGGTTTCCGTTGTTTTGTCTGTTCGTTTGTATGTGTGTTTTTGTTTGTTTTTGTTTGTATCCAGCGTCGTCATGCCCGTCACGTTCCACCCAAATTTGTCCGCCCGTGCTCGTCTTGTTTGTTTGTTTAAACGTTGCGGCGTTGTTAACTCTTGAGCTGCATGTGGTCGGACCTACACGAAGGACGCCGCTCCGAAATTCAATGCCGAGTCTAATGGTGCTCGCCTCGCGTAACATAAACTTTGCCCTCCGGGCGTCGATGAGATGTCGAAGTCGGCCGGCCTTGTCGGATTTCCATAAAATTGCCAGCCAGCGATCGATGATACCAAGTTACAAAACGCGATGCACGCTGACTCTAAGCACCCATTTTGTTTATTTGTTTTTTCTTTCATCGGATCAAGGCCGCTGAACCCAGCGGGCTGACTGTTTGCTCATACCGGTCTTTGAAATGCGACCGACTCCGCAATTGACTCGCAAGGAGAGCTCCGGTCGACGTCTGAAACGTGTTTTTGATGGCGGCCAGGAATAGTCTGTTGCGACACAAGATATGCTGCAAAAGCTCTGCCCCCAATCTGTGGGAGAGAATTGCCCTACTCGATAAAAACACACAATTTTCCTGGCGTCACAAAATGGGATGAAACAACCGCCTCCTAAATAACACGCGTTATCTTGTCAAATAGTATTGATTTATTCAATGGAATTGTCAGACTGATGGTATTCGACATCTGACACTGTATAATAGTTCACCAGAAGGGGGCCACGGGCAGACCAGCCCTTTTTTCGCGTGGGCGGAGCTTCGTGTTTTGTCGGTGGAGCATCGCATTTTGTGTGCGGAGATTGTAATGCACATAGTAATGATTCAAGCGATTATAGTACCACGTGGAACATGCGTAAACGGCGAATCTCCAAAAACGATTTTTTTGTACAATTTAGTTTATAACAAACAGTTGCGCCACGTCCATAACTGGTTATTTTCAGGGTGTAGAATTAGAACCAAGTTGATTTAAATCGTGATTTAAATCGAGCCCGTTTTACTATGACGATTTCAATCAAATCTTTCGCACGAAAATAAATCGCGGAAATAGTTTTATTTAATTTGTTGTTTGTTTATCATTTGGTGCGTTATATGTGCGAATTTGTTTCGTACTAAAAACCTAAAGATCATAAAAAAAAAAGGTCTGAGGACATTTAAGCTAGCACTTCTTATGAGTTGTGAATGCGAAAGCATGCCGCCTGCGACGCATTGCTTCCGCCTCGCATTGCCGAAGGGCCTCGTCCTCTTGCCGCCTGAGACGCTTTGAATCGCGATCCGCTTGCGCCTCCCGACGGCCGAGCGCGCGCTCTCGTGAAGTGGCCGCGCCGCGCTAGAGCTCGGCCGTGCAGCCCCTCCGGAGTTTGCCCGTGCGGGCTCTGCTCCCTGCTGGCTCTGCGGCCAGCCGATCCCTCTTACCGGCGGCCGGGCCACTGCGATGCCATGGTGAAAGCTTCTCTGGTGGCGGTAGTTGGAACTACGCCGCGCGGCAGCCAATGGGAGTTTCGTTCCTTGAAACTATGACGCGCGCCAGCCAATGGGGAGCCTATCCATCAGATCGCTGCTACAGACGACAGGCTTGGCTCCATTAGGACAGGAGTTTAGGTGCCGTTTCGAAGTGGAAGCTCCTCGCATCTCTTTCCACTTCTAGTAGAGCGAACGCGGGAGGGAGGCGACCTCCTCTCCGCTCGTCCGCTCCGCTCAGGCGGAAAAGGATGGAGGAGCGCACTTCGTTCTTGCCCTGTCACCGACTATAGTTTCTAGCTACAGTGATTTAAATCAATCTGCTTTAAATCAAACAAATCTGTATAAATATTATAAATTTGATTTTTGTTTTGTTATAATTTGTTTTTGCGCAGCACCGGTTGCCGTTTATGTATTAGGGAGTTCTAAAATAGCACACGCTAAAGCGTGTGCTATTCTAGTTAGATATAAGTTCTCACTGTAGCTCGAAATTCTTTTCAAACCTCATTGACTCATGTGGACTATCAAATGTTTATAGCACCCTACAGGAATAACTAACGTCATCCTCTTTGCTTGATTTGTACATAACCAACTATGAAGACTTCCGGTAGCGTGTCATCAGGGGGTTCTTTCAACTGATGTAAGTGATCATCTTCCCATTTATTTTTGCTTGCAAAATAAACGCTCCCATGAAAACCGTAGCGACTGCATTCCTGTGGCCAGAGTTCAGCCGATCTCCCCTGACCAGTCGCGCCGTTTTCGAGAAGAAATGGAATGTACATGTTGGCATCACAGTTTTTTTACAAATTCAGTTAATTCCGCATATAATTTATTTTTAGATATATTTAAAACAATATATACGAAACATTTTCCTTTTGTCAACCCCAAAGCAACTAAAAATCGCGTCGACCCTGGATCACGCGTAACCTACTAACAATGATACGAAAAAAGAATTTTCTATATCAGCATGTTTTTAAAAAGTAGAGAAAATAGTAGACTTGTAGCCTTTAAATCTTATCGAAATAAACTAACAAGTCAGCTAAGGACCGCTAAGCGTGACTATCACAACAGACTTTTTGATCCATTAGAAACATTGATACCTGATATTATGTGGAAGAGAATCCGATCTTTATTAAAACCATAAGCCACCCCAAAACGTACCTCATGAAGTAACTGTAGCGGCGCTCAAATAAAAGACGTCACCATGGCAAACGCGTTTAATAATTACTTTGTAAATGTTGGTAGGTCAACGTGTGTGTCATCCTCCTGTATAAAAAGAGCCCTAGAGTTCATGGAATTGTCGCAGACGAATACAATGTTTTTGTTCCCCACTGATGAGGCAGAAGTGTGCTCAACTATTATGAATCTTAAAAATAGCAAAAGTATTGACGCCGAGAACATGCAGATAAAACCTCTAAAATACGTTATTGATAAAATTGCACCGTATCTGACATATATATATATATATATATATATATATATATATATATATATATATATATATATATATATATATATATATATATATAACACTTGCTCTTGAAACCGGTGTTTTCCCACTTAAAATGCAGGTATCAAAAGTTAGTGTGCTACATAAAGGCGGTGATATGTCTGACATAAGCAACTATAGGCCCATTTCAATTCTTCCTGTTTTTTCCAAACCACTCGAGAAACTTTTACATCAAAGACTCCTAACACATCTTGATAATCATGCTTTAATATCTTAATCACAATTTGGATTTCGTAAGCATCGATCTACTGAAATAGCATTGCTGAATCAGAAAGAACTAATCTTAAAAGCATTCGACGCAAAAAACGATAACATTGGGGCGTTTTTCTCGATTACTCAAAAGCATTTGATTCAATTAATCATGACATTTTACCTTGCAAAATTACCGTTTATGGAATAAGAGGCATAGCTAGCGCATGATATTTTAAAATTCTACTTATTAAATAGAAATCAGTACGTGTCTTTTCCAAATTTAAATTTGATAGGCTAGCCATAACATCGGGAGTTCCCCAGGGCAGCATTTTAGGCTTATTGTTATTCATTATGTACATTAACGACACCGTAAACGTGGCTAAACACATTGCTGTAAAGCTCGTAATTTACGCGGACGATACCAGCATTTTTACTTCTCAGGACAATATCCGCACTTCCATTTCCGCAATGCAAGAAGGTGTTAAAACAAATTACTGCCTGGACACTGAACAACAAATTAAAGTTAAACTATAGTAAGACCAAGGCCATTCTGTTTAAACCTGGAAATAAAAGGGTAAACGATCCATTTTGTCTTAAAATCAATAATGAACAAATTGAATTTGTAAACTGTATTAAAATACTGGGTCTGTTTTCTCAAGACATGAGCTGGAATGCTCATATAGATTACGTCCAAGCAAAGCTATCCAAGAGCGTTGGCCTAATAACAAAGTTTAAAACAGTACCTCCTACTCACATTAATTTAACTATCTATAAATCGTTAGTTTGTTCGCATTTAAATTACTGCAACCTTATTTGGGGCACCACAACCAAAACAAACCTGACAAAGTATGCACCTTTTACAAAAAAGGGCTGTACGTGCAACATCTTCTGTACCCTCTCTCCATCCCACTGCATCATTATTTAAGGCCCTAAACGTAAAAACAATTCAGCAAATATATGCGTTCAAACTTTTAACAACGTATCGTAGGGCTGTTCAGCAAAACAACGTTCATTACATTCACTTAGCTAACCTAAAACATCGCATCATCCTGCGCGACCTTAGGCAAAATTAGCCATGGGTAATCCGTCCATCCCGCACGAATTACCTCGAGCAGACGCTTCATTTTAATCTGTCCACCACACGAAACACTCTCTACAAAAAGAGTATAAATTTACAGGCACTTTTACATAAAGGTTAAGTCAATTTTATTTTTTCTCTACGACTTTTTGAATACTGGCGTTGTTTTTATCCTGTGTGCTTTCTTTATGTATTTGCTGACCGCTCTCGTGGTTTATTATCGGGTATTGTGTTGTTGTTGTTTTTTTTTTTTGCCTAAAGGGTCCATTACACCAAACATCTGTATAAAATGTGTCTACATTTATGTAATAGTTTTTGGGTTTTTTTTTAACCTTTTTGTTGCCCGAACTGCACGGGGGCTGGGACTTTCGTCAAGCTGCTACCAAGCAGCTTTTTGCCCTAAGTCCTCTGTTGTCATGTAAGGAGATGTGACAACAAATAAAACTTGATTTCATTTGATTTGAAAGCTTTGCGTACGCAAAGAATAGCGTCGACGCCACTGCGCATGCGCCGAACGCTAATCATGTTTTGCGCTTTGAGTGCGCTATTTTAGCGTATGCTATTTCTCGGAAATTGCGTGCGCACGCAAAGAGCCTTCGCGCTCCTCCAAGGAGGATTCCTGATGAGAAGTTGGCTAAAGCCAAGGCGAGCACAGTTAAAAAATGGCGGCCCCCGGAACCATGGCTGCGACCGCTTTGGCGGTGTCGGGAGCGCGACGTCGGCGGCATCTTCGCGACTGCGATTTTCAATGCGGGACGACATTGCACTCGGTTTGGAAGACCCATTAAGGTGGGCAACGATCACCGACAACTTGATGCTTGCGACGCGCGAACATTTCTCGGCGAAGGTACGGTGCGCGAAGGTCAGTACATGCACTAACACCTCTTGCCGAGATGACGCAAGCGGACACGACCGGTCGCCCGCTCGCGTCGCATTCTCCTGTTTAAACAAATCTAAAATGTTACCCTAAAAAAAAAGCTTTTTTTTTTTAAGGTACATTATTTCGTGTGTGAAATAAAAATGGTGACTATCTTGGTGGCTGCAAGCGCGAGATGTTTGCGCTTTGCGTCGTGGCGGAGAAACGTTATTCTGAAACTCTCTTGCGTAGCGTGCGCTAACTCAAGCGCTACATTTAACGCTAGCGTGCGTTAACTAACTACTTAGGACGTAATAGGTAAAGTAAGTACATAATTCCGAGTACCACATTCTCTTGGCTGATGACGCAGTTGAACTAGAGAGCTGAAACAAACATATAGCCAGCACGTACAGTGTTCGTTACCCGCAGATTTGCGGGCATTTTATCGGCGCCCGAAGACATCAGAAGGCGTCCCGTGCACCCTTTCAGCCATCCCGGCCTCTAAATGTCGATATCGCAATTATTCCACGCTCTTCGGCAACCTATAAAAATGCCGTCAGCACAACGTGACTATAATAAGTGCTCGTGGTCGCCACTAATCGGCCTTTTATTCAGTACGCCGCTAATACGGCATTATTTTTGTTTCGTTTGCAGTGTTGTTTTGTAGGCCTTTCATCAATCGACTTTTTTCTTTAGCCTTCCCATTTTCCATTCGCCTCTTACCGTAGCTCATCCACAGAACCAAAGATATGCAGGAAGAGAAAGAAAATCAAGACAAACAGCTTGTGGGTTTGTCGGGCGGACGCCCGCGGGGTCACATTAAGATACCCGATCCGGTCGTCCGACAATTATACTCCGTTTCGCCTGGTTCACACGCTTGCCACTGCGTACGACCGAGTGCATCAAAACTTCTTGCGACCTCTGACGACGAAAGAACACACTAACGTCATATGTTGGGTACCCGTGGAATACTCGTGATTTTTGTATATTTCCTCTTTTCCTTTTTTTTCGCGCATAATTTTTTTTATGACTTTTAACAGGGTTATAAACGACCAATCCAATGCTTTGTGCAGTGTCACGTGTTTTCCCTGGAGTGCAGCGGCTGCAGCGACGCCGGGGGCACGTAGACACGTGATACGCTTATCAATCAATCAAGCGTGTTCTTTTATTTTTTTTTAAGCGAGATGAGACTTCTTTTTTTTTAAGGTTTAAAAGGTACAAAAAGGGAGAGGAGGAGGCGACAGCGCACGGAGACGCTCAGAGCGCGCTGCGGTCCATCCGTGTAAGGTGAAACAGTGTATACACTAGTCAAGCGAGCTTCTTCGACGTTCGAACATCCACGCTCGCCGACTCTGGCGTTATCGTTCGGCGGCAGTGACCTGAAGTGGCAGCTCGTCGCCCGAGGCACGTGCGCTGGCTCTCGAGTCTTGACATGCCATAGCGGCTTGTTCCTCCTTGCGCTTGAATCGCAAACAATTCGCAGAGGGCCACCGTGCGATCCGGTTAGACCCTCCGGTACTACTTCCCTCGCAAAGCTGAAACAGCTTTCTGAAGTGAGTGGCCACCGAATTTTTGTTTGATTTTGTCTCGTTTGATTCGAGCTGTGTGTATACCCGGTGCTAACGGACAAGAGGTTATTTGGGATGCAAATGTATGTGATCTGGGACGGACCTTGCTGCCGGGATGATTGGTTAACCGGGCTGTCGGTTCTGGAGAGGAGAACAGAAAGAGAGAGAGAGAGTAAGGGCGAAATATTGACAGAAAGAAAGCTACGAATAAAATGATCGATACAGAAAGAGAGAAATAAGAGCAAAACATACAAGAAAAAAGGCGGAGGGAACAGATTAAAATAAAATGGAGAGCTAAACGAAATACGAGAGAGATACAAAGAAAAAGAGGAGAGAGAATAAAAAGGCGCCCTTACAATAACCTAAAATGTCGTCGTTCGTTTCTGCGTTGTCCTATTGAACTGTTTCCACGTGACGTCAGTTGGACGTTTTGGGGTTATATGTCAACGAGATGAAACATCGGCTTCTGTTATGTATTTGGGTGCTCCGTGAGAACCCTTGAAATGCTCGTCTTCGGCTCGTGCCAGACAGCTCATGTGTCAAAAGAACAAAATGGCGGACGATATGACGTCAGAGAAAACACCTTCATCAGTGTCGAAATTGACGAAGGGGCTGTCTGACTTTTCCGCCACGGCAAAACGACCGCGTTGAAAGTGCCCAAAAAGACCACAATTTCAAGAGCCATAAAATGTCTCCATTGTTCTTGAATTCGTCATTCGTCAAGAGACTCTACGAGAATCGCCTCGACTGTGACGGCCCCTCCAACGAAATGTCTCAGGACGTCCTCTGGTAGCAAAGAGCGCCAGGAAGCTTCCACTTCTACCGTGGTTATGGCTGCGTCCAGAGTACTTCCCAGGCGCCGACAGCCGCCTGCCCTCGCGTGTAGTCGACAGAATATGCCCATTTATCAATTTTATTTCCTTCGCACATGTTGTTCTTTTTTTTTCTTTTTTCATTTCAATAGCGTCACGGCAGTTTTTAGTCAATTATTCATTACTGGGGGCGACGCCCCCGGTCGTAAACGCGCTGGTCCTATCTCATTCGTTTATTGTTCTATGAAGTCCGATATGACTGTATCAGCACCTTTGAGAATGGTATAGTATACCATGGACAAATATATCCATCATCAACCGTGCAATCTAGAAACTTGCTTCAATGTTATTATGATAAAAAAACACCTTTGCAACGTGCTTATTAATTGAAAATGTTAGGACACCGACAACCTAAGAAATGTAGATCGTGGCTTCTTATCTTTATGCTTCTTGCTTCGTTATATGTATATCGGATGATGCTGCCATCTTATTGGGTGAATAGCGACGAGAAGATGCTGGCGACTCGTCGCACCGTGTGTTTTTTGCTGTCGGTGACGTATAGATGATCACTGCCCTCTACCGAAGGGAGCCCAATGCGTCTCTTCGAGGCAAAACCTGCAACTCGAGGCGCCGCACTGGCCGCCGCATGTCTGAACAGCTTCGAGGCCGCAGTCCGAGCAAGGAACGGTCAGCGACGACCGTGATCGGGGAGAACCGCTGCGCCAATACACGAGCGACCGACGGTCAGGCGGAAACGGGTGCGCGTATACGTGTCAAGAAGCGTACCGGTGTTCCTGATTCGGGTCAAGAGCGTGTCCGCGCGGACTCCTTGTTTCGATTGTTGCACAGCGGCTCGACCTGAATGACGTCGCTGTCGTGGGTTCGGCACGGATTCCGACGGCACGGCCGCATAGCGTCGCTGCCGCATTACGGCGACGTTGCGCGACACGCGGTGCACAAAACCTATAGATTTAAGAGAGAGAGAGAGAGAGAGCAGCTCAGACCATGAATAGCGTTTGTATTTCTTTTTGAAGCATGAAATGCCTTGTAACGGAACCCTCCCATCCCAAAATCTTGTTCGTCCGTCCGTCCATTTTTCGTTAAATTTAGCGGGAAAATTTACGCCTCGAGGCCAAACACCAATTCAGTTTCCTCGCTAAATTTAGCGAAAAAAAATGATGTCACGTCACCTGACGTCACGAGACCAAGCACCAATTCAATTTCCTCGCCTAATTTAGCGAAAAATTTATGTCACGTGACCTGATCACGTGACCCATGCACCAATTCAGCTTCCCACTAGATTTGGCTGAAAAAGGGGGAAAATTGCTGTCACATGACCTGTCGGTGACGTGTCCTATATACCGATGCAGTTCCTCAACTAAATTTGGCGGGGAAATTGACGCCACGTGACATATCCACCAAAGTCAGTTTCATCGCTAAGTAGATAAAAACATAGGTTCTTCTTCACTCGCCGAAACGACTGGTTAGTGTATTATAAACAAATTTAAACGATCGCTTCTTGAATACTTCATTTCATGCATTGTAGAATTTTGAAAATTAAAATCTCTGCCATTTTTTTTTAAGAAATACATTTTTATTTTACGAACACGAAGAGGTCAACCTGCATTCAGGGCTCATTCGCTACTTCGTGAAAAGAAGGAAAGAAAGGAGCAATGTTGGGGACTAGATGCGACGAAAGAGAGAAAAATTAATGTAGAACAGATTTTATATAAAAAAAGTAAACACCAAGGTTTAGCGTAATTTGAATAAACGAGATATAATAGTGAGATTATTAATCAGTGCTTTCGCGGCCTTATATCCATCCTCACAAGATGGCCAAGGCCACAGAAGGTGGCGCAGTTCAATCTCTTCATTCAGAGCCATTTATACTGAGAGAGTTTGGCCTTCTTAAGGAGATTTTGACAGCCTGGCAACCAGAGCAGCGTAGTCTGACAACCAGGGGATGACTACTTCCGTCCGCCATTCTGGGGCTCTGACTCATAGGAACTTAATGCGATTTCTCAGGAATAAAGAAGACAAAGAAGTAACGCCATTTTGTGTTATCGCGAGATACGCTGGTTCTAGCGGGCAACAAGCTCCGCCCATTGGCCAAACTCTCTCAGTATAAACGGCTCTGTCTTCATTTAAAGTCCCTTGATAAAGTTTTTTTTTTACAAGTACCGCCAACCATTGTTGTGTAAACGCGCGAGACACGTGCCACGAGCTGTTGCTCCGCCGCCATTCGCTTCCAAGGCCGCTCATTTCAGCGCTGCGCCGCCATTTGCTTCCAAGGACCGCTCGAGACATGGGCCTCGTGCACTCGCGCATTTGACGCTACTTGCAGGACAAACACAAACACATCGAAGAGCTTTATCTTCATTCGTTCTTAGACCTGGCGTATCTTCGTCGTTTCCCGTTGAGAGTCGTACGTAGCAAATAGTGCAGTTGCATAAAACGTGGTTACTGTCGTGGTGTGAAGAACACGAAGAGCATATTGGTGATTCTACTCTGCCATTCAGATAGAGGTATGTTTGCTAGCACGACCGGGGTTTGTAGAGTACGTTAGGGTGCCTCAATGTCCTTCTGTTTAGGGTGATGCCACCCTTTGGATTACCCGACGCCGACAGCACGCGCTCATGGGGAAAATACAAAGAAATTGACGAAAACAAAATGTCGCCATAGCACAGTCAGCGCCACAAACGCGTGAAGGGACACGCTCTTTCAAGCGCTTCTGAAGAAAAAATAAAAATAAACGTGTGGGACAAAATGGCGAGTTGTCTCCACCTAAGTAGAGCGCACATGAAGGCATCCTATACGGTTACGTTACATTGCGACGCAGTTAATAGAGAGTTTTAGTAGATCGTTCCGATGACTCCGATAACGATACCCGATACTCTGCCTCCGCCTTTGCGCTTACATATATAGTATCGTTATCGGGGGTATCGGAGGTATCGGAACGATCTACTAAAACTCTCTATTAGGGAGTTTTAGTAGATCGTTCCGATGCCTATACGATACCCCCGATAACGATACGATGCATGCACAAAGGCGGCGGCGGAGTATCGGGTATCGTTATCGGAGTCATCGGAACGATCTACTAAAACTCTCTATTAGGGAGTTTTAGTAGATCGTTCCGATGCCTATACGATACCCCCGATAACGATACGATGCATGCGCAAAGGCGGCGGCGGAGTATCGGGTATCGTTATCGGAGTCATCGGAACGATCTACTAAAACTCTCTATTAGGGAGTTTTAGTAGATCGTTCCGATGCCTATACGATACCCCCGATAACGATACGATGCATGCGCAAAGGCGGCGGCGGAGTATCGGGTATCGTTATCGGAGTCATCGGAACGATCTACTAAAACTCTCTATTAGGGAGTTTTAGTAGATCGTTCCGATGCCTATACGATACCCCCGATAACGATACTGATGCATGCGCAAAGGCGGCGGCGGAGTATCGGGTATCGTTATCGGAGTCATCGGAACGATCTACTAAAACTCTCTATTAGGGAGTTTTAGTAGATCGTTCCGATGCCTATACGATACCCCCGATAACGATACGATGCATGCGCAAAGGCGGCGGCGGAGTATCGGGTATCGTTATCGGAGTCATCGGAACGATCTACTAAAACTCTCTATTAGGGAGTTTTAGTAGATCGTTCCGATGCCTATACGATACCCCCGATAACGATACTGATAGCATGCGCAAAGGCGGCGGCAGAGTATCGGGTATCGTTATCGGAGTCATCGGAACGATCTACTAAAACTCTCTATTAGAGAGTTTTAGTAGATCGTTCCGATGCCTCTACGATACCCCCGATAACGATACGATGCATGCGCAAAGGCGGCGGCGGAGTATCGGGTATCGTTATCGGAGTCATCGGAACGATCTACTAAAACTCTCTATTAGGGAGTTTTAGTAGATCGTTCCGATACCTACGATACCCCCGATAACGATACTGTATATGCATGCGCAAAGGCGGCGGCAGAGTATCGGGTATCGTTATCGGAGTCATCGGAACGATCTACTAAAACTCTCTATTAGAGAGTTTTAGTAGATCGTTCCGATACCTCCGATACCCCCGATAACGATACTGATGCATGCGCAAAGGCGGCGGCGGAGTATCGGGTATCGTTATCGGAGTCATCGGAACGATCTGCTAAAACTCTCTATTAGAGAGTTTTAGTAGATCGTTCCGATACCTACGATACCCCCGATAACGATACTATGTATGTAAGCGCAAAGGCGGAGGCAGAGTATCGGGTATCGTTATCGGAGTCATCGGAACGATCTACTAAAACTCTCTATTAGGGAGTTTTAGTAGATCGTTCCGATGCCTACGATACCCCCGATAACGATACGATGTATGCGCAAAGGCGGCGGCGGAGTATCGGGTATCGTTATCGGAGTCATCGGAACGATCTACTAAAACTCTCTATTAGGAGTTTTAGTAGATCGTTCCGATACCTCACGATACCCCCGATAACGATACTGTATGCATGCGCAAAGGCGGAGGCAGAGTATCGGGTATCGTTATCGGAGTCATCGGAACGATCTACTAAAACTCTCTATTAGGGAGTTTTAGTAGATCGTTCCGATACCTCCGATACCCCCGATAACGATACTGTATATGCAAGCGCAAAGGCGGAGGCAGAGTATCGGGTATCGTTATCGGAGTCATCGGAACGATCTACTAAAACTCTCTATTAGGGAGTTTTAGTAGATCGTTCCGATACCTACACGATACCCCCGATAACGATACGATGCATAGCGCAAAGGCGGCGGCGGAGTATCGGGTATCGTTATCGGAGTCATCGGAACGATCTACTAAAACTCTCTATTAGGGAGTTTTAGTAGATCGTTCCGATACCTCACGATACCCCCGATAACGATACTGTATATGTATGCGCAAAGGCGGAGGCAGAGTATCGGGTATCGTTATCGGAGTCATCGGAACGATCTACTAAAACTCTCTATTAGGGAGTTTTAGTAGATCGTTCCGATACCTATACGATACCCCCGATAACGATACGATATGCATGCGCAAAGGCGGCGGCGGAGTATCGGGTATCGTTATCGGAGTCATCGGAACGATCTACTAAAACTCTCTATTAGGGAGTTTTAGTAGATCGTTCCGATACCTACGATACCCCCGATAACGATACTATATATGTAAGCGCAAAGGCGGAGGCAGAGTATCGGGTATCGTTATCGGAGTCATCGGAACGATCTACTAAAACTCTCTATTAGGGAGTTTTAGTAGATCGTTCCGATACCTCTCGATACCCCCGATAACGATACGATATATGTAAGCGCAAAGGCGGAGGCAGAGTATCGGGTATCGTTATCGGAGTCATCGGAACGATCTACTAAAACTCTCTATTAGGGAGTTTTAGTAGATCGTTCCGATACCTCACGATACCCCCGATAACGATACTATATAGCAAGCGCAAAGGCGGAGGCAGAGTATCGGGTATCGTTATCGGAGTCATCGGAACGATCTACTAAAACTCTCTATTAGGGAGTTTTAGTAGATCGTTCCGATGCCTATACGATACCCCCGATAACGATACTATGATGCATGCGCAAAGGCGGCGGCGGAGTATCGGGTATCGTTATCGGAGTCATCGGAACGATCTACTAAAACTCTCTATTAGGGAGTTTTAGTAGATCGTTCCGATGCCTATACGATACCCCCGATAACGATACTGATGCATGCGCAAAGGCGGCGGCGGAGTATCGGGTATCGTTATCGGAGTCATCGGAACGATCTACTAAAACTCTCTATTAGGGAGTTTTAGTAGATCGTTCCGATGCCTATACGATACCCCCGATAACGATACGATGCATGCGCAAAGGCGGCGGCGGAGTATCGGGTATCGTTATCGGAGTCATCGGAACGATCTACTAAAACTCTCTATTAGGGAGTTTTAGTAGATCGTTCCGATGCCTATACGATACCCCCGATAACGATACGATGCATGCGCAAAGGCGGCGGCGGAGTATCGGGTATCGTTATCGGAGTCATCGGAACGATCTACTAAAACTCTCTATTAGAGAGTTTTAGTAGATCGTTCCGATGCCTATACGATACCCCCGATAACGATACGATGCATGCGCAAAGGCGGCGGCAGAGTATCGGGTATCGCTATCGGAGTCATCGGAACGATCTACTAAAACTCTCTAATAAATGGTTGCGTATTTAGATCTTAGAGGTCCTCGTGCGTTTGCAATTGAATGGCGAACAGCTCCAGAGCATATATTGTGTGCTCGCGCGCATGAGCGAGTTGCCGCGGGGAGAGGAGGTGGAAGAGGAGAGTGGACGGAGAGGCCGCGGAAAGGTTGCGGAGACGTTTTCAGACGATCGACAATGTTTTTGGCTCCTCCTCAGAGCTTGTATATTGCAAACGCGGCTCATAAACCACGTGATCCCAACCGATCTGTTGAAACACTTTAAACTCTAGGCACACTAAAGCCTCGTTCACGCTGCAGCTTATGCTGTGGGCATGTTCGTCTGCTTTTTGCACAGGCGTTGCGACGATGTCAGAACGCCGAACTCTTATTGGCTGATTGTAAGAAAAAAAAACCTCGATGTACACCTAAGCATTTTTTATGAGTTGTGAATGCGAAAGCATGCAAGCCGCTCGTCCGCTTCCTTTGTCGTCTGCTGCGTACTAGCGAGCGCGCGCTTCGGGATCTCGGAGGCCATGGCGCAGCGGCCAATGGGAGCCCCGTCGACGCGCGCCAGCCAATGGAACCGAAGGCGAATCGCTCCTATTGGGATCGCGGAAACTAGGAGCCGTTTTCGCGCTTCAAACTGATAACGTCAGATCGATCCATGAAACAGTTAATGCTTTCGCATTAAAAACAAGCGGGTAAGTTATTATAATGTACGCTAGAGGTTCAACTGGCGCTATACTTCGTTTCAGCTTGGGTCCAGACGCAGCCGATGCTACAAGCGCGAGCCTGTGGCCCTGAACAGTGCTTGCACTGCACGGGCGCGCGTGCTTGGCAGGGACTCTGAAAGCCCGGAGCTCGCGCTTGTAGCATCGGCTGCGTCTGGACCCAAGCAGTCTACTTTTGCGGTGCTCCTGGGCATTCCTATGGGAAACGCGCGTGCATTTTGTCTCTTCGCCGGAAAATACCATGGAAAACTTCTGTTATAATTGGACCGTACCGAATATGATGTACCTTTATTCACATTGCAAAAGTATAATTGCTTTAGTTACAGCATTTTTCTTCATCAGTGAACGATGTTTAACATCGCTATATTTCAGGCCAAACCTGTGTTCCACAGCAGGTGTGTAAAAACAAGCGACGATTCTAAGCAAGATAACAACCGAAAGGAATGTAGAGTGTGTTCAAGGTTTGCCAGCATTCCGATGGTGCTTATAAATTGCTATTATGCCAGTCCTGTCACTATATGAAAATGACCCCTTGCATCTTTACGAGCGCTCGTTAAAAACATTCAAGACGTAAATAATAAAGAACGTGGGCTATGAATGGTTTCTAGTTTTATAATTTTCTATGCCGGGCAGGTTTTATCAGGCACTTGTTTTCAAAGATTTCGAGCGTGCGAGGGATGTTTTGAACGTGAGAAAAAAATCTTTGCACAGAGCAGAAAGAATAAAGCAGTACTTATTGAAAATCGGACAACATTACGTGGGCTTCAATTTATTCTGATCGTACACGCACACGGAGTTACGGATCCAGTGTTACTGCGTAGTTCTTGCCGTCTGTCATAGTTTTCCAGACGTCCTTCGTCTGTTTGGCACCTATATCCCCCATGCTGAAAAGTGCAAATGTTCGTGTTCGCGCTAACAGTTTTATCTACTTAGCGTGTTCGCGCTACAGTGCACATAAATACATGTACGAAGCCGTTTTAGCACCGTTTTTGATGCAATACATTTGAAAGAAAAACGCCGTAACTCACCGATAATTTCGTCTGCTTGACTGAGAAATGTCTCAAGCTACCTAGTACGTACGAATTAATCGGGATATTTGCTCTTGTAATCGAGCGCAGGCAGAAAATGCACTCACTTTTTTCCATGGAAATGCATTACCGGAAGTCCATTTTCGACAGGTTGCTCCCTGCTTCAATTTGTCACAGCACACTGGCTCCATTTGAACCTCTAGCGTACATTATAATAACCCTATGGGTAGACCTCAAGCGCATCCAGTATTGATGTCTACCCACTATCCTCTTCAATCAGCCAATCAGAGCTCGGCGTCCTTCTGACGTCACTGCAACTCCCGCGCATGAAGCAGACGACTTGCTCCCCGCATACATGGTACGAAAGACGCGGCGATCACTGCAGACATGTTGACAGAATTATCCGCAGACACGCCTCAGGCATATTCGCAGCATCTTTGCTTCGTACATATGTAGGCGGCGGGAGGGATGACCTAAACGTGACCAGACTTGGAAGGCAAGCCGTTCGTAGTGCCAGCTTCCGCCGTTATTCTCCGTTTAAATTTGCCCCCGCACCACCACATGTGCCCCTTCCAGTATGTGCAAATAAACTTATTATTATTATTATTATTATTATTATTATTATTATTATTATTATTATTATTATTATTATTATTATTATTATTATTATTATTATTATTATTATTATTATTATTATTATTATTATTCTTGGAACTAAATTCAAAACGTCAGTTAAAAAAACAACTAAAAACAATCTGTTAAAAGTACACTTCCGGATATATTCTTTTTATATTTTTTCCCTTGTCATGTGCGATAGAGGTATGTTGTGGTTTGAGGTTTTTTTTTTTTTCTTGCATTTCACGCTTCTCAGAGTTTGGTTTCAAGTTTTGATGATAAGAGATGAACAGATTTGTTTTGTTTGCTTGTTCGTTTTCAGACGAAGAGTATTCACGTGGAGCATTCATTTTTTTCTCGATGCTCTACAGTATTTAGTGATGTATGATTGCAGGTCACTTGTGTTTGTTTTCCCCTTCGACAAGTGTGCAGTTTTTCTTTGCAATTGTTCTTTAGTGTTTAATTTTTTTTTTTTTGCTTTATAACCTTGTGCAAATGTGATTTTCTCACGCCGCCGCTGGGTCCAGTCCCACAAGCCGCTTTTCGGCTTTCGACGGACCCGCGTTATTGTTAGTATTGATATGAAATGTGTGAAATAAAGATTATTATTATTATTATTATTATTATTATTATTATTATTATTATTATTATTATTATTATTATTATTATTATTATTATTATTATTATTATTATTATTACGTGATAACCTGGCAAAGTGTGGAGGCTAAGCCCCCCGCGAACCAATGAGATCTTCGGAGCGAGGCACATGACCCGACGTCAGGGGAGCGTTTGGCTGTGTTCCAAATTTTACCCAAATGAATCCGGGTTACTCAGGCGGGTCGTGTCACGTGACAACAGAGATCGAAAAACGCTGGATACGGGTAGGTTTTAAAACGCCAAGGTAAAAACACTTACCCTGGAGTAGGATCGAGTAAATTTTGGAACACGCCCTTTGTGTTACCACGCCAAACGCGAGGCGCGAGGACCGGAGGAACCGGCTGTCGTCTGCTAGCCAAGAGTTTTCTGCTCCAAAACCAACCGACTTCGGATGAACGTCAACCGCAGCAACATTTCCGTCCGCCAGAGTAGCGAGCACTTCGGGAACAGTTCACGAGACAACCATACGTTCAATTTAGCCGCGAATTTGTGACGGCTGCTAGTGCCAGGGCACAGTGCGATGTTTCGAGCGGAAACGGCCGATTGCACGGCTGCGATCGCCGGCGACCACCAACGGCCATGGCGCTACAAGGAGAAAAATATCTAAAGCAGATACGGATGTGGCGTCACTTTTTAAACTCAAAAATTTGTGATTATTCATTCTTTCTTCTTCACATCTTCTCGTTAAAGATGGAAACTACTTTGTCGCGGACGGCCCTGTTGCTGTGGCGGTAGCGAGTCTCCCGTGTCCTCGACCATGGAGTGTTATCACGTGCCTTGCTCCGGCGCTCTTATCCACAGTTCTCCAAGTTATCGTGAAACGAAGTATAGCAGCGCTCAGCGGCACCCCTTCCCACAGCCGTATATGTAGAGAGTTTGGTCATTAATTGGTAAGAATAGGGCGAAAATAAGGGCATATGTCATTGGCCGAAATTGTTTCAATGACCTTGGGCGCGATGATTGACAGCTCCTGTGACCAACCACTAGCCACGAATGTTCCCCTAGCGGCGGCAACAAACTAAACAAATACCCTCCAATCACAATTTTTAGATAAGGATGTATTCAAGTATTTGATTTCAGCACGCCATAGAGTTCAAACTAATGACTCTTTGTAACTGAATGGGCAATGCACGTGACGTTGACATCACAGCGAAATTCAGAACGCACCCTATCTTTCTTTTGATTTCAGTCGTCACCGCGGCAACGACCGAGAAAACGGTTAAAACCATGGGCACGACTCCGTAGGGATTGTGACCCTGAACCAGAACGCGCGCCCCATTTTTGCAGTTTCGCCTCATGTTTCAGAAAACTTTTCTCGCCAATGTCGCCTTTCCTGGCTTAGTAAACGCACTCAGCACCTCGAAACTCCCTATATCAACCAACCTCTTACAATTACCCTTCATTTAATCTCAGCCTCATGCAAAAACAAAACGAAAAATTCCGTGGACCACTTCGTATGAGTTGTGAATACGAAAGCATGAATGTCGTTCTTCCGCTCCCTTAAATCGTCTGCGGCGTACTGGCGTGGACGGCCACGTTTCGCTAATGCCGAGGTAGCGGCCAACGGGCCGAGCGCGTGCTCACTGGAAGTGGCCGCGCCGCGCTGAGCACGGCCGTGCAGCCTCTCCGGAGTTTGCGCGTGCGGGCTCTGCGGCCAGGCCCGCACCTCTTACCGGCGGCTGGGCCGCTGCATGCGCTGCGCCGCCATGGAGAGGGCTTCTCTGGTGGGGTTCCTTGGAACTATGCCGTGCGAGAGCCAATGGGAGCCTCGTTCCTTGAAACTACTGACGCGCGCCATCCAATGGGAGCCTATCCATCATGATTTCTGCTACAGACGACTTCGCTCCATTGGGACAGGAGAAGGTGCCGTTTGGCGCGGCTTTAAAAGGTGATGGCGTCTGTTCGCTCCATGGGGCATTTAATGCTTTGGCATTAAAATACCCAGGCGCTGCTGTGCGCATCTCCTTCGAGGTCATCTCGGCTTCATTTTACTTCGCAAAATCATCACGGGGGGAGGGGGGGGCATTCTGCGGTGCTGGCTGTTGCGGCGCTTTCGCCGCTCCACCTCGAATCTCGCACGCTCCTCCCATTCACCAAACTCTCCCATCGGCTCTGCGCTTTCCCAGAGCTCTGCCCCTTCCTACCCCTTCCGAGTCAGTGTGCCGACTGGCGTCGTCTGCTAAAGTTCTAGCGGCTTATGTTGTGAATTTGTTCCACAGCTTTTCAAAATCAATCCTCGTTCTTTTATTTTTGCTAACTCTAATTTGAAAAGAAAACGCGCAACTGTAAAATCAAGATTTTTTTTTTTAGATTGGTTTGGGGGGGGGGGACGGCGGCGGAAATTTTTGTAATGCTTCAGACAGCTTACAGAGAAGATGCTATGAAGAAATCGCTAATCTACGAGTGGTTTTCTCGCTTCAATGCCGGTGAATTATTGATCGACGACCAACTTCGTTCCGCTTCCGGGCGATCCTGAACCTCCTCAACTGATGAAAAACAGAAGAAATTCGGGCATTGCTCACTCCGAGCTTGTTCCTTCTGGTAAAACTGTTAATCCGGTGTTCTACCTGGGAGTTGTGCGACGCTTGCGCGACTCGGTGAGGACGGAACGCTCCGATTTGTGGGAAAGTGGGGAGTGGTGGTTCCATCACGGACAATGTCCCAAGCACACACTGCCCTGTCAGTGTAATAATTTTTAGAACAAAAATAGCATGACACCGCTTTTCAACCCTCCGATTCGCCGAACCTCTCTCCGTGCGACTTTTTTTTTCTTTTTCCCGCCCGTATGTAAATAATTTTGAAAGGAAGAAAAAGTTGTGGATGTGAAAGGTCCCTGAAATCAGACGTTGCCAAAAAACAAACAAAAAAAGGTAAGCCTTTTTTTTTTTTTGCATGAAGGAAAAGTTTGGACGGAAAAAGTTTCATGGATAGGTCCCTCAAATCAGGCATTGCAAATAAACGAGGAATGATTTTAAAGGGCTCGGAGAAAAGATTTACAACATGCCGCTAGAACTTTAGCAGATGACGTCGGTCGGCAAACTGACTCGGAAGGGGCAGAGCCATAGATTGGGGAAGAGTTTGGACGTCTGTTGTCCTCGGTGACCTCTTGCTGCCTCTTGGCTCCTCCCACAGGAGTGACGTCGCGCCCAGAAATTTCCTAGTAACCGCTTAGCAGCCATCTAGCAAAGAGAGGCGCCGTGCGAACGACGCGCGCCTGTTCGCCAGTACCGATCCCACACCCCACGCGAGCGCACGCAGTGTCACGTGTTATTACGCGTACCACGACTTCCGTTGGTTATCCGGGTAGAAAATGGTCGGATATTATGCCGCTGAATCCTCCAACCACAGCTATCAAGGTTTCTGTTTTTGTATAACCACAAAAGAAAGAAAGAAGTCAAAATATATAGTTGATGAAAGTCAAGTGGACGCCCACGGCAGGCTCCCTACTTCGAGAGGTATGCAAGCTTGTTTTCACTTGAAATTGTATTTTTAGAAGAGAGCTGTCTGTGAAGTTTTGATCGTACGGCTACAGGTTTCTAAATAATTGCCACTAGCTTCGATCTCGTGACACAAGCTTTTGAACTGGCTGCTTGCCCATGAAGGTGTGATGCTGATCCTCCCATGATCAAGACCATAATGCGACCATTTGTAGAGGAAGACATGAGACTTCCTATGCTACACACTGCGCAGATTATTTTTCCTGCCTTCCTTCCCAAACCATGAAGTGAATCAACTAAAATTTAAATTGATGACTTTCAACAAAATGTAATTTTACGTATGAAAAAGCTAGTTTGTTGATTTTTGCGTCTCGTTAATTTTTATGTGATGATACGATAACGCATGCTGAGATGTCAGCACTGTAGAAAGCGCCAACCAATTGAATTTAAATCGAATCATTGCAAAACGAGCTAGCTTAGTATTCGTGGAGAGTCGTCTAACGCTGAGTTGCTCGAAGTTTATTTAGTAACCTTCCGGCTCCCTCGAGAGGTAGTGCAACGATTTTATTGTTGAAAGAATTGACACTTTGTATTTTTTTATAATGTTTGTGCAAGCACAAGTGACTAAAAACGCCTCACCTTGCCCCGAAAAACTGCTATTCCGCTGCGTAATCGCAAGAAAGAAAACTAACTATTTGCCTATCTGCAGCCGCGTGTGGCGGTTACGGGAACTACGATGACAGCGTCTCTGAGTGATACGCGGAAGTTAACAAAACCTGTCTCTCTCCGCTTCGACACTCGCCGTCAGCCATGTGGCGAACCGTGATTTTGTGTCGCTCCTCGCCGCGACCCTCGACGATGCTGATCCTTTAGAAGTCGACAATCGCGGAGAAGCGGCTTGGAGATCTCTGAAGAGAGAACCAAAGGAAAACCACGTAATCCCCAAGAGTACGTCGCTCGAAAGGCGTCGTGGAGAGTTGAGAGCACTTTGACCTTCGATTCGTTTGATTTTTGTAAATAAAAACTAGCGCCCGCAAGAAAATGCGGTTTTCTGTTCTGCGTTCCATAGGCGACACAGATTAATCTCCGCAGTTAATTGGCACAAAGTCCGAAAATCGTTGCACCGCCCCTTTAAGAAAACAAGATCGCTATCTCATTGATGAAAGATCTCGCTTGAGGCTCCCAGTATAGTCATTCACGGCTTGATCCTCCCATATCAGGATCCTCGCCTCGAGCAAGAAATCTTATTGAACACGTTGATGTATGATTGCGAGGAAGTAACATTAAGAAGAAACAAAGTTCCGTAAAACTAACATCTCGGGCGAATGGCTTTAGCTCATTTTACATTCTAACGGACAATTTTTTGAACACACGCCAGAAGATTTTGGGTGACGACGGCATCCTGCAACGCATTTTTTTACCACTGTCTACGGTCGCCGACCCGAAAATTCCACCGGAAGTTTGTCCGCTGCGAATTATGAAGTTGTCGTCGTGCTTCACTCAAGAAGCAAAGAATTAACCATAACCTGAAACAAATCTAGATTTGCGCGACGCTCAAGTGCATGAACGGGCTGCCGTTGACGCGCCTATGGAGGTAAATGCGGGAACTAACTACAGTGGTTGACGCGCCTATGGAGGTATGCGGGAACTAACTTACAGTGGTTCTGAATAAACACAAGACAGTATAAATACTGCCAACGGTTGAATTAACACGTAAGGAAACAGTCGCTACGTTTCGAGGAAACCGAAAGCCAAGCACGCAGTTAAAGGTCCCCGAGGTCTGCTGGGCTTGAACATGGCAGGTGCGGCGTGGCCATGACGTTCGCGTGACGTGTCAGTGACGTTGTTGACGAGCTGTCAAGCAGCCGCAAACTCTTCCCCTATCTATGGCTCGTGGGAAGGAGGTGTCGCTCAGCGCTACTAGCGGCGGAAGCTTCCTACGAACGGCCCGGAATAAACATGCCTTGGACAGCCGTCTGCGGACAGTCTTCTGTCTAATGTATTGCATGCAGCGTGGCCCCGGCTTGAAAGCAGCACGGCGGCGGTTGCGGCGGCATTCCACCTTCACGTGCCTGGTCGGCCGCGGCAGCGGGAGGCCTTAGAGCGTATACGCGCAGCAACAACCCTGTTTCTCGAAGGCGGTTTGTCCGATGTGGGATCTCGGCTGACGTGTCTTGCGGGGCCGCCTTTGACGGCTCGGATCCGCGCTTGTTGTGTTTAGACACTCTTTGAAGCGAACAGCGGCACGCCACGTTTTCTTCTTTTTTTCTTTTTTCTCGTGTCGTTCGTTTTAAAATTGTTTTGTTTTCTTTATTCTTGTATCGGTACTCGCCAAATTTGGTCCGTTTGGCGCGCTCGGTCAGAACGATCAACATTCTAGTCGGTCGCCGCTTTGCTCCTCTTTGCTTTTTATGTTCCGAGCCTCGCCTCTTGCGTGGTGTGCCCGCTTGTTTACACGGAAGAAATGTCTTTCCGTCGTCCGTCTTTTTGTTCACTAACATACCTAGTGAAGTGCAGCCAACGTGGCTTTGGCATTTACCTGGTTTTACTTTGTCTGGGCTGGAATTCCTCCGAGGGAGCGCCCGTATTGGTCGGCCGTCCCACTCGAAGCCGTTTTCCTTAAGATGCCGCAATGGGTGCTGAGAGGTGTCAACATGTCTACCAGGGACAGCATTTAGCTGGTTACCTGCATAAGTGCGACGAAGGACACCCGCGGTATACCCGAAAATTTAAAGATGGTTTCCCCGCGTTGAACTGGGTTTGTTCTTGATGCTCTCTTGATTTGATTCCTCTGCGAATGTGCTTGTGCGCACTTTATTTGAGTTGGTGTTTACAATGTACACTGCGCGACACCGGTTAACACCAACGCGACATCGGTTTCTTCTCTTTTTACTCAGACATAGTATTCACGGCTATCGAGCTTTATAGCTTCAGGATACATGTCCTGAATCAAAACTTTCCTCCACAGAAATAGCTTTCACGACAGCTGTCACACTTTAAGATAAAAACAGAAAGAAGGGCACCGTATGTTCGTAGCTAACAGTGTCGAGCTATGTAGTCTGGTGTACAGGCTCTTGTGGTCTTCATTTGAAAAAGGGTTTTTGTATAGAATACGACGTTCTTTTGACGTTCGTGTTTGCGTTAGATTGGGAGGCATCTGATCGCTTTTAAAGATGCCTTCGTCTGATTGGTTACCTTGGCGGCGCCAGAATCCTGCCAGATGAGCTCAGAGTGCCGCTGAAGCCTACGTATTCACCGATGTTTATTCGCAAACAAGCCTTCGCTACCGCCTGCTGTCCGGCGGATCTCTGCGCGCTTCCGGTTTTCCTTTCGCTTCATTGTTCTCTTCATCATTTTGTTATTTCTACTACTTCCTACAATGCGCGCAGGTTCTTACAAACGTGTTACAGATACTGCTGCGAGATGAGCGATTCCTACCCAATCGCTGTGGCAAGCTGGTGGAGAACAAATAAATACACTACCATGACGTGGCCACCGAATACTGCGGCGCCCTTACGGTAGTTAAACTCCCGCCGAATGCGGCGAATAAGCAACCCCTGAAACGAAGGTCGACACTGCTTAATACGTAATACAAAAAGGCAGCCTGGAAACAGCGTCTCGAGGCGTGTCTCTTCCTTGTCATGCTAGCTCACAGAAGCAACTGCTCCGCAGGCATGTTAGAGTTTATACTCTAGGCGAGAATCAAACGCAGCTTCGGACGTGCTCGAAGCGCCGTGTCCGCAGATCATCCTGCCGGCCGACGCCCGCGGCGAATGCGGCTTCTTTGGTATAATGTGTATGCGAGCGGTGCGAATTCGGCTTTTTTTTTTTTAAAGGTCCGGGGCAAGAGGACTTGGCGCTTAGGCGCCCGGACAGCAGAACCTGGCCGTCGTCCCCGCCTCCTGAGGCCGACCTGCACGTCCCAGCCCCTTTACGGCTGTGGACGTCTTCCGCCCGCCAAAACTCCCGGAATTCTTTGGGCCTTGCCATTACGGCTGTTCGTAGCTCCTATATAGAGTATAGATAGAGTGGGATTGACGTTATTTAGAAACACGAAGAGTAGGGAAACCCTGCAGTATTTCGAGCTGACTTGGTACTTCGCGAGAAAAGGTGAGTGAAAAAGTAGGGCTGGTCACTGCAATCACAAACAAGGCATTACAAAAAAAAAAAAAAAAAAATTAAGGATTTTAATTGGACGCAATTTTTG
>JAZHYW010007481.1:0-22543 GCA_037355805.1 Ixodes ricinus
AATGACACTTGAGATCACCGGGCTCCTCAAAAACAGGCAGTGCAAAAATAAATTCATGCAGTTTTGGTTATGATTTTAGGAATATTTTCTCTTGATATCAGGTTGCCTTGAAGCGACTGATATAATTACCTGAAATATTGACCCTGTTTTGCACTGGAGGTTTATGACAGCTGAATATGTAACCACCTCTGTTCATAACCTGCAAATCAATCGCAGAATCGTTCCATTTTGTGAATATGTGGGCTCAGTTCAAATCGACACTTTCTTTTGATTTACGTTTCATCCTCTGTTAGTCTGGCTAACATTGACGCTTGGTCCACGCATATGAACCAACAGGCCACCGGTATCTCATACTGAATATTCACGGTGATCTCTTTTAGATTCACTGTGACACAATGTCTGGAAAAGGGGTGCCAATTTACTCCACTTTAAGTTTCAAGTTGAAAAGCGCGTCAACACCGGAACGTTTTGCACAAAACTTTGAGTTGTCTGAGATCTCATAAAAAGACGGTAGTACCGTTCTCCGGTTCCTTGGAACCAGGTCTCTCTTCACTTTCCTGAATTGTGCGGCCATTTTCCTTGCTTATGAACGCATATTGTGGCTGTCACGATTGTGGAAAGAAGAAGTAAAGGAACAAGAAAAATGTGCAAGATGAGCCAGCTGTGACGTGGGGCGAAGGGAAGCTAGAAGAACGGGAGAACGAAGGAAACAATTCTCACGAGGAAGGGTTGATTTGATGGAGGACAGAGGCATCCTCGGGCGCTCTCGGAAGGAGAGTCCTGCCGTGGCCCACTCCCGGGGAGTCCACCGTGAACCATGGAGGCGTCCGCCGTCCGTCCAGCAAACGGGACTATCATTATCATCGGGAGAACGAATACGCGGCCAGAAGAAGGGACACTTCAAGGTCTTGTGGGCACTGAGCAGTGATCTCCCTGTGGGGAATGAGGTTGATATGCATTTAACTTTCCTGCCTTCAGCTTTCTTCATTTCTGTGAATATATGTATACGTATGTAATTTTCGCAGCCTGCTTCATCCATAGTTTCACTCAATGTGGGGTCCCATCAGGATCCAAAACGGGACAGACGGGTGAACCTGCCGGGATCTTTTTCTTTTTCATCGAATTCACTGATCATGCCGACCGTGACGCCCATGGAACTGCTGGGAAACCGGACACAACGGTTTTGAGGACGACATTTTGATCGCGGCCGGGAAACGTTAGATTATGGGACAATTAAGCAAATGGTGAAAGATGCAAAACAGGAAAGAAAAATCAATGGCGAAAAGGATTAGGTGTCGGATGAACCTTGTTAGGCAGAGAACGGCAATTGCAACATCTTGGAATAGCGGCACAGGATAAAGTGGAGTCTGGTCACGGGAGAATCCGAGGTACTAGGAAGGTGCAACACCGGGGACATGGAACCAACATCCTCATTCAGTCTGATAATTTGATCCTAACTATATAGATACCAAGGGGAGAGGGATCGCGCTCTTCGTCAACCACAATTTGAGTGTTCACTCATCAAACTAAAATTTGATTGTGAAATGGTCTGGGTGTCCATCCGTTGAGTTTGTCACTCGGCTCATACCTCGGCATTCTGCTCATGAGTGCGATCACTCACGATGCTCACGACCCGCCAGACAGATGAGGTGATCGTGAGTGAGGTCACAGGGCCCGAAATAGTGTGAGGTGTGAGTGTGCAGGTGTGATCGTGAGTTATGTGAACTCATGAGCAGGGAGTGTGAGTCCTGAGAACTCATGAGCGTAGATCTTGATCGTAGATGTGATCGTGCGTTCTGAGAACTCGCAGTGTGAGTGTGAGTGTGAGTCCTGTGAACACATGAGCGTGAAGGGATTTGATCGCGTTAGTGTGATCGTGAGTTCCCGAAAACCACTTGAGTGTGATTCTCAGACCTGTGTGAGCTTCTGAGTACTGAGGGTGAGTTCGTGAAGCTGATGAGCGTGAGTTCTGGGGACTCGCGAGTGTGAGTGAGCTTGAGCTTCTAAGTGAAGCACTCGTGAGCGTGAGTTTTGAGATCTCTTGAGTATGTGATTAGTTGGGTTCCAAGGCTCATGAGCATGAGCTCTGAATCAAAGACGTGAGTCTTAGGGTAGATATGGAGTCCGGGTGATTGTGCTAAGTCTGCGTGATGACGTGCAGTCGAGGGACCATGGCCATGATGGGTCGCGGTGAGCGCCGGTATTATCTTAGCTGGGTTGTGTCACGTGAGCTCCCGGGCCATCTTTGTTGGCGAGGAGACTATCGCTTCGTAACTAGTGCGTGGGGTTCAGGGTTGGTTTGGGTGTCCTTCGCCTTCTCCTCCGCCACGTAAACGCTTGGGTCCTGTGGAGGACAGAGGAGAAGGGGGAGGGGGGGGGTGCTTGCTCTTGCGAGGCTACTCCTTGCCAACGCCCTCCGCAATGTCTCAACCAGCTGTGGAGGGTAGAGGGTATGGGGGAGTAAGGGTTCGCTTTCGTCTCTCCTCGGCGTTCGCTCTTCGCTTCATGGCAGACGGCGGGGCAGCCTTAACGGACTGATGGCGCCTCGAGGCGGCGCGGTAACGTCGGAGTTGGGAAGCGCTCCCAACGGTTGGCGCTCCCTCTCTCTCTAGTA
The DNA here is from genome assembly GCA_037355805.1 of Ixodes ricinus. NCBI lineage: Eukaryota > Metazoa > Arthropoda > Arachnida > Ixodida > Ixodidae > Ixodes > Ixodes ricinus. The sequence continues at coordinate 2,615 of JAZHYW010007481.1, forward strand.
GCGCATGGAACGGCTCGTGTGGATTTCGGCTCCTGTTGCCAAGTTGGTGCCGGTGGAGCAGAAGCCTTTTATGATTGCGTCAACTATAACGTTCCTTTGGCTGCGATACGTCCAGTGACTCGCCTTAATGGTTCTCATCAGCACCCAGTCGCACAAACAATTTGATATTTCCGCGCACCTCACCGCACCTTTCCGCAAATGAGTCATCACTCGGGAAGTGCAACAAAGGCGAGTGTCATGATCGACCGAAGCTTCGAGTGAGATCTTTCACATTGTGCGATATCATGTTTTTATGTGTCGTTCCGGGCGAAAGATGGCGCAATGGCATGATAGCCAGCCGGCAATGGCAAGGCGGAGCCTCGAGAGTGCTGCCTTCAGCGCTACAAGCTGAGGTGTCTCCGTTAATGGGGTGGCCAGTCTCCCCGTCGGACCGGTACGAGCGGCGGCAACCCCGATTTCAGCAGCCCCCGTGTGTACGCGCGCGCCATGTCCCTGGTTCTTTTATGCGGTTTTTAAGACCAACGGAAGCTTGATAGTCAAAATGTTTAGAGCATATTCTAGAGTTGTCATTTGAACACCAGTTTGAGTTGTCTTCACCGCTTGTCAGGGTCGCTCTATATTAATAGCCGCCCGATCAGTCTGTGCTCCGCTCGTCTCCCAGGCGTGGCCCCAACACAAGGAGGAAGGCAGCGAATAGTTTTATTGTACTTCCCGGTTGCCCGTCTTTAGAGGCCAGTCCGACCCGCGACCCTGGTTGTTGCCGTCGTTTGGCAGAAAACCATAGTCAGGTTCATGTACGCGACCTGCGGATTGTCCCTTCCCGCGTTGGGTATCAGTAAGCTGTTCCGGGCTATCACAGAAAAAGTCTCGCTGCGAAAAACTCCGGTATCGTCCATGGCCTGGAGCCAGTATAGCGGGCTTGCCGTTTCCCGCGGGTCACATCAGGCCATCATGGTGAAGCGTGCTCCGGGGATCGCCATGGGCCGAGATGCAGCCAGAACCGGCTCTATCGTTCTGCCAATATCACCTCGTGCAGGGCGCTCTTCCTCTTTCTCCATGCTGACCATTGCTCGCGTCCTTGACCGTCCTTCATCTCTGGCGCCCCGGTACTGGAAAATCGCCAGTCATTAGGACAAACTCTGCATATAGAGAACGGTATACAAACGTGGTGTAATACGGTAGGCAACCGTGCGTGTGAGAATGATGAGTGCGCTTCGCATAAGCTTTTTCTAAAAGAAAAAAAGAAAAAAAAATCCTGTTTTTACGCCGTCACATTTGTTACCAGACTCAGGATTAAATTTGGTAGCGAAACAAGGAAGAGTTTGTTCTGCGAAAATCCACTGTTTAAAAACTCGCAGGTTGGAAGGTTTGGTTGCGACCACGCGTGCCAGGCAGCGCGCGCGAATACTCATCTACGTCTACAGCTACGGTGCCGGAACGGGCAAATGGGCATATCGCGAAGACCTGATCGCCTGATTCTCGATGTCACAGCGAAGGCAACAATCGGCCCGATTTTCCTACCGTAATTCTCTATGTGCAGCCATATAGAGAGCTCGTAAAACAACTTGTATATTTCAGAATAGAATAAGTACCGGTAGAGGTAAAATACTAAATAGGGAAGGACATAAAAGGAGCCGGGGACAGACGGACAAGACGGACATCTTGTCGATATAAATCTTTTTATCATCCTTCCTTATTTATATTTTACTTGTATAAATATTTTATTTTGCCGAGTAGTCTATAAAGGCGAGTTTGTCAGACCCGCTTTCCAAGCCTACACATCTCTTTTCGTTCACTTCAACGATTAATGTAAAATTCACTTCACCAGTGCGTCGCGCACTGCGGTAATTCGCTTTGTCGCCGTGTCGCTTCCCGGAATCTTGAAGGAAGTGGTAAAGTTTGACGCGGAGTCACCTTCGCCACTGGCAGTCCTTCACGCAGCAGTACCGGCGTTCGTTTTTTGAACTCTAAGATGGGCGGAAGTATCCGCAGGAACCCGGTGAGGTCCTCGAGACCGTGAAGTTAAGGCTACTTTACGAAAAACGGTTCTGGAGTTGCTCAGTCCGTGCGTTACATTGGTTTCTAAATGCGCCGCCTGCGGTCACCCGTGCAACCCGGGCCGCCCTAGCCTACCCACATGTCTCACTCCAATGAATTTACTGTCATCGGGACTGGTAGAATTCGCCGTGTGCCGTGTTGCCGCCTTACACTGAAGTAGACGACGGCGGCAGCGCAGCGCCGCAACATCGCGGCGCCTTTACGACTGACCAGGTGCCAGCGCCGTCGGCGGTTTTATTCGCGAGCGCCAATTGCCCGGGCTTCCTCAGACTAATTGCTGACACTGTGCTCCACCACGCCCGCTGTTTACGCTGGACGTTTTGCGGTTATTATGGTTGAATGCATAGGCACTCAGGTGGGGAAAAGATTTCTTTGTAAACAAAAAATATGTATATGTTTATTAATGGCGCGCTGATTCAGATTCTAAAGGCACCTCTTATAAAACAGAACCATGACCTGAATACGTGAGCAAGCCGTATGAAAATTTTACAATGGTGTAGCAGGGGGCAGATTGATCGAGCGGGTCGTTGAAGTGCGCCACTGCATTGAATGAATACTTGTTAACCGACCGACAGAGAATCTGTCTCAAAACCGATGGTTACAGAAATGCCGCGGGTTTGATAATTATGTAACATAAATTATAATATTTCTTGTGAATGTGCAACTAAATGACTAGGAGGCAAACCGTCTGTCATAATTTCCGCCAGTTATGAAAAAAAACACCACTCAACCTTAACCTCCGGAATGCGCTGCTAATTTCCGGGAACTAAATGCACGAAATAATGCTAAATATTGTATTTAAAAACACCGCCCAGTTCACTTTTGATATGAGCGTACCTTGTGCCCGCGTAAGGTGTTGCGGGTCGCGTAGCCGTGACACTTCATGTCGTGCAAGCACGCACACGTAAAGACACCCTGAGGACAGCTTCGATATTTTATTTTACAATTGGAATAGGCTTAGGTAATGTTGACAAAGTCATAACCTGTACTGACCTTGTGTGCCGAACGAATCACTTAAGTAGACCCTGCTAGTATTCCTACCCGTGGCGACACCTCGAAAAGGCGGGAAGACCGATTTTTTGTGACGTTAAAGCGTAACATCATAGTTGACTCGTAAAGGCCGGTTCACACATCTCCGTTCCGAGCTACAGGAACGACAGAAACGGCACGAATGACATGACACCGGGACAACCAGGACATGAAATTCTTGTAAACCTGCTGCATTATCTGTCTGTAATGCGAACAGAATCACACCGGTGTCATGTCGTTCGTGTTGTTTCCAGTCGTTTCTGTCGCTCGGAACGCAGATGTGTGAACGGGGCTTGAGGTCATAGACCGACCTCACTGCCAGTTTCGCTACTCTCTGGCGCAATGCATTACGGGAACTGTAGTCTTTCCGCGTGGTCAACGCCGCTGTGGTCTTGCGCGTGGCGATCTGAAACATCTCGTGCACTACAGCTACCTCCATTGAAGTACAACTATGGCTGCGTCGCACACTTCAGACGGTTGGTGAGTTTGGTCTATTGGTCAAAGCGAACGGCAGGGCTCTCGTTTTCTTTCTTTGTCAGGAAATGTCTGCAGATGTTGTTTTCCTGGTTGATAACAAAACTATTGATATGTCAGGGCCTGAAATGTTCACTACAGTACACACGGATGAGCACTGTTGAATACTATGTTGTAACTTCGCCTCGGTGGCCGTCGACCGGGATCCAGACAACAGACAGCCGGCTTCGATCGCACCCGCGTTCCAACTGGCGCGGGGCGTTTATTTGTGAGACAAAGAAGAAAAAGACAGAACACGCGACGCCCTCCTAGTGGAGGTAATTCATTCAGTCACTACATTTCCCCACACTAATCCAAAACACACGTTACACAGTACAACAGCAACACTTCAACTTGGTCTGCCAACCAGGTAATAAGTAAGCCTGTCGGGTTGCCTACTTATTCGCGTGCTGTGCCGTACAGAAGGAACGGGCACACCAGGTTCGTCATCGTCATGACTATTGAAGTGGTTCTCAGCCTCCGAGTCCGAGTCATCTGAATCCGTGGATGCTGCCGGCTCACCGTGATCCACCGGCGAGCTCCGTTCTGCATCAAATCCATTTTGGGATCTTGGCCTCAGGTGATCACAGTGTACAAAACGAATCCTGCTAAAGACTCGCACCAAGTATGTGAGAGCACTAATTTTCTTCGTCACCTTTCCTCTCGCCCATCCCGTTTCCTCCCCTCTCACGTTTCGCACCCACACATTGTCTCCAACATTGAACTCCCTCGGCCTTGCCTGTTGGGTGTCAACGGTCTTCTTGGCTTCATTTTGTTTTTCTCGCCGAAAAGAAGCAGAACCGGGTTTCAACAATGCAAGACGTGTCCGTGGCAAGCGCCCAAGAAAGAGCTCTGCCGGCGTCTTTCCAGTTACCACGTGGGGAGTTGTTCTGTACTGGAACAAAAAGTTTGACAGCTTCAGCTGCATGCTCCTCTTTCCACCCCGCTCCCTGTCCTCCAGCACCTGTTTCAGAAGGGACTTCTTCAACGTCTGAACTGCGCGTTCGGCAAGTCCATTGGATGCCGGGTGGTAAGGAGGAGTTGTCGTGTGCAAGATTCCATTTTCACGCATGAAGGATCTGAACTCTTCAGACACCAGCTGTGGTCCATTATCTGTGACCACTTCTTCTGGCAACCCGAATTGCGAGAATATCATCTGCAGCTTCTCGATGGTGTGCCAAGAGGTCGTAGACGACATAAGAATGGCTTCCAGCCATTTTGAGTGGTCATCAACTAGGATCAGTATGTTCGATTGGTCTTTCTGTGCGAAGTCTAAGTGCACGCGTTCGAAGATCCTAGTAGCCAACGGCCAATGTTGGACTGGAGCACGGGGGAGTTGTTCTGCGTTGCTTGACAGACGTCGCACGTTCGCACCAGATTCTCAATGGCAGCGTCTAATCCATTCCACCAGACATTCTGCCTCGCCAGCATCTTCATTTTAGATGCTCCTGGGTGCCCTTCGTGTAGAAGACGGATGATGACGTCATGCAATGCTTTTGGGATGACCACTCTCGTGCCCCATACCAAGCAATCCTGGTCAGTAGACAACGCTTCTCTTCTCTGGAAAAAGGGAATTAAGTCCGGGTCGTCTACTTTGTTAGGCCATCCTCGTTTCGTGAGTTCGATGATCCGAGGTAGTAGAGGATCCTTTTTAGTCTCTTCCTGCACTGTCCAGCTTGTGATCGGAACATGATCGAGTGGCGAAAAGTAGTTAACCTGGTCACAGTCTTCTGTTTTCGCGGGAAGGGGGAGCCTTGAAAGGGCGTCGGCGTGACCAATGCTGGTACCCTTCGCAAAAACGATCACAAAGTCGTACTCAGCTAACAGAAGTCGCCATCTCTGTATACGTGCAGCTGCCATGCCGGTTGACTTCTGCCCCTGCTTCAAAAGTGTGGTGAGAGGGTAGTGGTCAGTGACCAATGTGAATCTTCTACCGAAAAGGTACTTATGAAACTTCTTGACGGCGAATACGATGGCAAGCGCTTCTTTTTCTACTTGCGAGTAGTTTTGTTCGGCCGTCGTCAATGTCCTTGAAGCGTACTCAACCGGTCTGTAAACTCCCTTGCTCACTTCATGAGCCAAAACTGCCCCTACACCATAATTAGAAGCATCGCAGGTCAACCTAACAGGCTTACTTGGACAGTACAAGGTCAAGACATCAGCACTACATAGAAGCTCTTTAGCTTTCCTCACACATTCATCACATTCTTTTGACCATAACCATTCAGCCCCTTTTTCTAGCAAGTCGTACAGAGGCCGCAGCAATGCTGCCAAGTCTGGCAGAAACTTGGCGTAGAAGTTTAACATTCCTAGAAAACTGCGGAGCTCATGTACATTTGTAGGAGGCGGAGCGCTCTTGACCGCTTCCACCTTGTCGGGGCAAGGCCGGAGCCCGTGTTCGTCAAGCATGTACCCAAGGTACTTCACTTCGCCCACAAAAAACTTGCTCTTTTCCAGGTTCAAGCTAACACAATGCTTGGCAAGTCGTTCTAACACGCGTTTCACATTGTCAAAACATTCATCATGGTTCCTGCCTCCAATCAACAGATCGTCAATGTAACATGCAACCTTCGGCAACCCAAACAAAATCTTATCCATGGTAGCCTGAAAAATAGCAGGAGCACTCGACACGCCGTACGGCAACCGCGAAAATTCGAAAAGACCGAGGTGAGTGTTTACTGTCAGCGCTTTCCTTGCGTTGCTATCAAGTTTCAGTTGCAAATACGCAGCGCGCAAGTCAAGAACCGTGAACACGCGGCATTCCGTGAACGTTGCGAACAACTCGTCCACCATTGGCAAGGGGTAGTGTTCTGTGCGCAAGTTCGGATTTACTGAGACACTGTAATCGCCACAGATACGAATCTTTCCGCCGGGCTTCGGAACAATCACTAGCGGAGTTGCCCAGTCACTCGTCTTCACAGGAGACAAGATACCATCATTAATCATTCTCCTCAACTCGCAATCAACAGCGTCCCTAAACGCAAAAGGAACGGTGCGATGCTTGCAGAACACTGGCTGAGCATTATCCTTGAAAACAAGGCTTGCCGTGAATCCTGTTATGGCTCCGGATTCTTTCTTAAACACCGACGGAAACAACACTTTCAATGTTTCAAGAGATTTTTCTTCTGCTGTAACTGCGAAAACTGACCTCCAGTCCAGCTTTACTTGCTGCAGCCAGTTTCTACCAAGCAGCGTTGGAAGCCGCACATTGCCGTTTCTCACCACCACTAAAGGCAGCACATGTTTCCCATGACCGCTAGCTACCTCGACGTCGGATACACCGACAACGTTAACTTTTTCCCCGGTGTACGTACGCAAGCTGAGGTCACACCGTTTTAGCACTCCTCGAGGTAGAATCTTTCGATACGCCTCTTCTGGCATAAGGGTAACTGCAGAGCCCGTATCAACCTCCAACTCTACCTCATGACCTGCTATTTCCAACCTAGTCGTAACCGGTGGCACCCCCGCGACTACGTTACAACGCACAACGCACACGTCTCCGGGACCCACATTAGGCCGGCTCTTTGGCTTACCCCTGGTCTGTTCTCCTCTGCACATTCTTTTGATGTGTCCTTCTTTTCCGCACTTGAAGCACTTCGCTTTAAGGAATGGACACTTACAAGGTTCATGCGCAGAAGAACCACATCGAGAGCAGACAGTTCCTGGCTGTCGCTGCTGTTCCTGGTCTTGTCTGTCCCACAACCGATGCACGTCGGTGGCATCTGGACCGCTCTGTCTCTGCAGCTCTTTACTCTGCTCTGTAGCCAGTTCCCTTGCCAGTGCCACCTTGTAGACGTCCCCGAATTTGGAACTGCCATCCATCTCGAGAAGTGGTCGCTGAATCTCGGCATCGAGGCAACCCGCGACGAACCGGTCTCGAAGAGCAGTGTCGAGGAATTCACCAAAGTCACAAGTCATGGCCAGCTTCTTGAGGGCAATCACAAAGTCTGCCAGGCTTTCGCCGTCCTTCTGGTACCTCCGGTGGAATTTCGTCCGCTCCGCTATGGTAGACTTGGCCGGCGAGAAGTGGTTCTTGAGTACACATGTCAATTCTGACAAACTCTTGGAAATCGGAAGCGCGGGCACGAGCAGTTCTTTAAGAGTGCGATATGCATTTGTCCCGAGGAAGTTCAGAAACGTTGCCGCCGCATCCTCTGGTTTCACAGCATTCACCTGCACAAAAATCTGAAAGCGTTCCAGGTAGTCGTCGAACGTTTCCTCGTCCGGGCAGAACTCGTGGAACTTCGGCATGCTGTCTGTTCATCGCATCGTCGTCGCCAGTTGTTGTAACTTCGCCTCGGTGGCCGTCGACCGGGATCCAGACAACAGACAGCCGGCTTCGATCGCACCCGCGTTCCAACTGGCGCGGGGCGTTTATTTGTGAGACAAAGAAGAAAAAGACAGAACACGCGACGCCCTCCTAGTGGAGGTAATTCATTCAGTCACTACACTATATAAATAGGATTACGCTTCCAGCGAGAGCTCGAGCATGTAGAATCGGTCAGCTGCCCAATGGCCAAGAAGACGACGTAGACGATAGATCTCCGCCAGCTCCGACTCTACAGAGCTACAACAATGTAAATACCTCGTTCATCGACTCTTAAAGACTACAGAGACCGACAGGTTAACCTCTACGTCACTACCTTTTTCGGAACACTTGCAAGACGAGAATGCAAAACGTCAGTTCTGGTATTTCGCGTGCATTACTGGGCACAAAATAAGCCTCACATGATTGTACAAAAAATGAGCGGTATATGAGGCCATCACGCGTCGAGAAACACCCCTTTTAGAAAAAGTTTGGAACGATTCAGCATCTTCCGAGCTTCGAGTGTGCACGCAGCCAAAAGCACGACAGAAAGCAACAATTACGTCCGGCCGTCTGGCTGCCAAGCGCCGAGCCTCAGCTTCATAGGGCACGCTCCTTACGTAAACGGCCAAACGTATCCGAAAGGCCGCCACGCCGCACGCACTACTCCAGCAACGTAAGCGCACAACGCACTGCGTACAAAGAGTGAGGAGCATTTGCGCTTGCCCCACCTGCGCCCTGTCCACACCGCAGTGCGCTGTGAACATGCGAAGAACGCGAGACATCAAGAAGCCAACGCCGCGTCGATGAAAGAGAGAGAAAGAGAAATGTCGTCTAGACGTCCGAGTAAAAAAAAGTGTCGACGAAATGTAGCAAGCTCTGTCGAGCATCGAATGTCGAAGAAACGGTCTGCCGATGAAACATCGCAGTGTCGATGAAACGATCTGTCTATGAAACCTTGTTCGACGAACTGATTGCCCATTATAGAACTGCGCGCCAAGAATGACGCCGCTTGCCACATGAAAAGTGGCGCACTCTACGTGATCGAGAACGCGACAAAGAGACACACGGGGACGACCCCAAACCACTTCAAACCAAACCAAGCAAAGCCATGCCAAACCAACCCAAATAACACCAATCCAAGGACGGCTGCACGTATCAAGATAATAAATGCTGACAGTATTTTATACAGGCCGAGATCACTGAAAAGACAATGCCGGCTGATGATGCCTTAAATCGCAAACCTACTCCGGCAAGCACGGTCGATCAACAAAAGCAGAAACAACTCGAGTGAGAAGGAAAACTTGGTCTCCGTGGTCTCTGCTCATAGAATAGCACACGACACGACTGACGGCCACCACTGCCAACAGGGATTATGGTGAGATTTCAAACCAGAGGTACGTCACGTGAAACCACCTTACCTAATAGTGCCGCCCTCCCAAAACAGAAAAAAAAATGGTCGATGCATATGTTTATCATATATATATATATATATATATATATATATATGCACCAACTCATGTTTACAAACAAACCGGAGCGCCCGGAGCGCCCCTAGCGGACGCCACCGGCGCCGCGCATGCGCGATGGGGGTGTGGGCAAGAAACTCGCCGTCGCCCATAAACACACCATTGAAATGCGATGTTGTCGGCGTCAGTGTGAGTCCCCTGCCCTTTTTCGCGTTCGAATTGTTGGTTCTACGGCTTCCTGGCGATGTCTGACTATCTTGAGCGGCGTCAGCGAAATTACCGAGGCTCGTTACACCGCAAAACTTCACGTGAATAATGTGACATGTGGCGATTCATTCCGCGTGGATGCCGCAGAATGTACGCTAAAGCCTGATTCGCATGATGAGATTTCGCTCGGAATTTTCAGTCGCGACGCCGCTCGGGCTGCTAAAGCGTGAACCGTAGCTGAGATGGTCGACGTCGATACTGAAAATCGCAAGCAGAATCGGACCAACTGAATTAGGCATAACAAGTCGGTGAGGGTCACTGGTAACAATGATCAACATCTCCTTGTATCAACTGTTTTCATCGAGCCTGCTTACCAACCTTCAAATTTAAGTCTTTTGAGGCCTGCACTTACTTCCTATCGCAAGTACCGGGCCAACATTTGGTCTACGGACCGGCGTCGTCTAAGAGAGCAGACGACAAGCAGAAACGTTTGAAAGAGCAGACGACAGTTCGAACAATCAGGCGGCCATTTGAACTTGAAGACGGACTGAACGTAGTCCGCAGGTGGTCCGCACAACTTGACGGTTTCTGGCGTTCATGTTGGAACAAAACAAATAAATCTGATGACCACAAGTATCCGTGAATTCAACTCAAAGTGCTTCCCGCCCAAGCAATCGTTGTCCGACGGCGTCTGCTTTTCCCTTTTCACAACACATATCCAGATTCTCGGACGAACCGAGCACGTGAAAACTGACCTTCAAACCTTTCTCGACACTTTTGGTACGGCCCCAGGCGCGGCGTTTTGACGAGAAGGCAGGTTTTTGTCTGGTTCCTTTCAAAACAACGCAGGAATACACGTCTGGCATGGTGACTAGATCTCCCCACAGCCCCAGACCGGAAGTGCGACTGTGTTTCGCCGCCCATATGTCAGCAGGCGAAAGTTCAACACACCCACATATCGTCAGCTTGCATTTCAGTTTCTTTCGTAATTAATCCAGGTTAACAAAATTTGGTAGAAATGTGCGGAGCATAAACATAAGCATAGTACATTTCTTTCAATTTGGATAAGCGGTTCAGGAGTTCAATGTTTTGGGGTAGTTTCCCCGCCGCACGACTCACGCGAAGACAAACCAACGGCTTGCGAGAAACAAAAGAAAAACAAATAAAGCAACCTGTAAGCGTGATGACCTGTGAGTGTGAGGACCTGTGAGTGTGATGAGCGTGAAAACCTGTGTGAGTGTGAGGACCGTGAGGAGCTGTGAGTGTGAGGACCTGTGAGTGCGAGGACCGTGATGACCTGTGAGTGTGAGGACCGTGAGGACCTGTGTGAGTGTGAGGACCGTGAGGACCTGTGAGTGTGAGGACCGTGAGGAGCTGTGAGTCTGAGGACCTGTGAGTGCGAGGACCGTGATGACCTGTGAGTGTGAGGACCGTGAGGACCTGTGAGTGTGATGACCTGTGAGTCTGATGACCTGTGAGTCTGATGATTCGTGATGACCTGTGAGCGTGATGACCATGATGATCTGTGAGTGTGACGACCGCGATGATGACGGCGAGTGAGTTTTGGTTTTGTGTTGAACCGTGAGGGTGAGTCCGGGTGATGACCCTATCTTGAATAAATCGTGATCGTGAGTGGGCGTGAGTCCTGATTGAAGAAAAAATGGTGATCGTGAGTTTGAGTGAGGACAGCTTAAAATGCCGACCTATGCAAAAGCTGGTATAGAAGTGCTCACAAAAATAAGCTGGATTTTTGTCAATCAGCCTATTTAATTTTGAACATGTTATACTGGCTGGAGATTTCAACTTGCCAGATATTGACTGGGACAACGTGATTTTTATAGGAAGCTGTGCACACTCAAGCCTACTGGTAGATATTGCGGTTAGCAATAACTTAAGCCAGGTAGTGAGATGCCCCACGCGCGTGTCTATTGTGCGTTATTCATTGCTAGACCTTGTGTTCTTATTGGAGGCCGCTGCGAGAAACATCAATATATGAAATGCAGAAGGCATATATCATCATACAATAGTTGTTCTGATTTATCTTTCCGGCGAAATACGGAGCAGTGCTAAAGAGTTGAAACGGTTCCGGGATTTCACTAGGGCGGATGATGTCGGAATCCTCGATATGTTGGAAGTGGCATTTAAAGAATTTTCCGTGATAAGCAATCAGAACCATGTATGTGTTGATAAGTTAAGTTTTTTTTCTTTTAAGAATGTTGTCTCGTCGTGTATTCACAAATTTGGTTCGGAGCGTTCGAAAAATAAGAAGCAAAGTGCTTGGATTACACGAGATATATTACATTTGAAACGTAGGATACACCGTATTGAAGGTACCAACCAATTTTTAAAAAAGTACGCTTTCTTCCCTTTGCCAACAACTATGAGTACTTGTGCGCACATCTAGGTAATATTTTACAACGTCAAAATGAAACTTCCACAGAGAAAACTCTAAATAATTTCACGCACAGTTCACAATAGCAAATTTAGCTATCAAGGAAAATGGACACAATGGGAACACATTGACCACATGAACCGTGTATAGCAAGCGAAAATTATAAATTTTTTTCCTACTGTTTATACTACGAATAATTCTATAATGACACCATATACCCATGACCTTACTGGAAAAACGAAGAAGAAACATACCTGCCGCTTGTAGAGTTCTGGTATGGCAGCAACTTAATGTTTGTTAATATGTATGCAGCTGGTTTGGTTTAGCGTTCTGCTTAACTGGAGTTTTCGGCACCTCTATGGCTTCGCGTCTGACTATTCTGGCAGCCGGTTTGCTTGCCGATATGATTCGGTGTGGCTGGTATATGATTTTGTTTATTCGCTTATACCACAAAACCACAGGTATCACCAAATCACAAATACAGAAAGACGACCATCATTTTCCAAGAAAACGTCTATCATTTACCACCGGTATCGTTACATATACCATGCATGTCGAAACGGATCATAGACCGACGCTGAGCTCAGACAAATTCCTCGGTCAACTCTTCACGGCGACGTCTTGGGGCGACTGTCTCAAATAATGTGCACAACTAGTATTCGACCACCACACCAGCCGTACCGCATAACAGAGCCAATGTGCACGGCAACGAACCGATCGTGACACCAAGTCGAGGAACACTACACGTTTGCACAATCGTTAAAGTTCGCGCAAAAAAAAAAACACACACACACAGAAGTACTCAATCTCTAGCAGGTGTCTAACTCATGTTTTGGACGCTCAAACGTAACCGACCTATTATATCATATTACATGTTTCTATTCCGAAGGTGGTTCCACACGTTTCTCGACGACCGGTTAAATACGCTGGCGCTTGGTTGAAGCTGCTTAAAGAGCCAGTAACCACCAGCTGTCTCAGGGAAACAGTTTTGTACTGGTTAACAAAATGCGACAAATAAATCAACTTGCAGCTAAAAGTCCAACACTCACAGAAAAGTTTCAAAACAACAAAGTATACGAAGTCGAAATCAATTAGGCGCTCACTACACATGCGAAAAGATTTGGAGTTTTTGCCTTTTTTGAAGGTGATCAACTATTATTTTTTAGCTTTCCTCTCTTTGAGATAATAATAAGAAATGTACCGTGTTCACCCTGATAGATGTTGTACTCCGGTAAAATGATGGACACCCTTCCTTTAATATCCAGCACCTCCATACTGTCGTAGGCAACAGTCTGCCACCATCCCGGGGCTTTCATATATAAACACCAAAAGTTTTTGATTGGCATGAGTACTACGCGAGATATATACTACTGTTAGCCTTATCGCAAAAGAAGACGACTGACCCCAAGCTCGCGCCACCACCCGCGTGGCGCACCGTTCTTTTTGCTGGGCAAGCGTACCCGCCAGACGTGTACTAAACGCTCCCTTTTAAACCTTCACTGGTCCCCGTTTCCCATGTCGAGGCTCTAACATATCAGACGTGGGATGGAACAAGCCTGATCCAGCGGCCACGAACGAGCGCAAGTCGACTTCTGTGGCCACGAATCGTCACAGCGGCGGCACCGACCAGCACCTCGACGTGGACGAGGAAGGGCGGCGGCGGAGCTAGCGGAACCGAATACGGCAGACTGCGGCAGCGGGCCCTCCCCGACTTCCAGCAACCGTTGCGACTGGAACAGGGAGCACGAGCCTTGGCGGTAGCGACGACGCAACCACGAGCCACGATGGCGTGGCAGGTCAAGATTCGGTATGCTTCGACACCGACACCGCGGGGCAACGAATACCGCTGGCAGGCCCAGCCAACGTTCCGCCAACAACCCAGACTGGGTTGTATGGGCCGACAGGTGACCTGTCTGGGCTTCAGACTATTGTACAAGAGGCTGTACAAGCCGCCGTGCGAGGAGCTGTCGCAGGCATGGCTGACCTGCTTCGTCCCGCAACCCAGAGCACCCACGACCCAAGACCACCTGCAGAGTCTGGTAAGCTGGTACCAGTGTTCAACCCCGTCACGAATCAGGTGCAGACAGTTGAACATTGGATACGGAAAGTTGACGAACTATCGGCGATATACTTGTGGACCGAGATACACACGACGTGTTTTGCGCTAACGAAGCTAGAAGGAATCGCCAAAACGTGGTACCTGGCGCGTCTTTGTCAACTTCCAGAAGATCAGATTGTGGATTACGTCATTACAGGCGTCAGTGACGAAGCGCTCGTTTGGAGCCTGAGCGTAGTCAAGTTTTCTACTCCAGAGGATCTGCTGGAGTGCCTCAAACGTTTGGACGACCGACTCACCACCGTCGGGGAAGCGTCCCACCGATCCGATGCGGCAACCGGTTCAAGGGCAGGAAAGAACAGTTCGCCCAGCGACCTAAATGCCCACAGACTCCCGAAACGAAAACCGCCATTCAACTCTAATGGTGAACCGCGTTGTTTCAACTGTGGTGAATATGGACATATGTCTGTAAACTGCAGTAAACCCAATAAGCGAGAACACTGTAGCGGATGTCACCGAACAGGACATAAAACAGCTGACTGCAGATCAAGTGGCAGAGGAAGTGTGTCGGTAAAAATCATCACATCGAAAACAAAGAACAAGTAAATGCACAAAACGAAGAGTATTTTCAAGACGCTCTCGTAGATGGGAAGGTAGTCCGAGCTTATGTGGACTTTGGAAGTCAGTGCGTTACGCTGCGCAAGGTGAATGCAGATGATTTGGGAATCAACTATAACAAGCCATCCCGAGGATGTAAGATTGGAGGCGATGGTTTCGGTCAGGTCCTACAATGCGGAATCACGGAAGCAAGCGTCACCGTAGACCAGGCGACAGCCCGCGTTCCAATCTACGTTGTTTCAAATGAAGCGCAAGCGATTCCTCTTCTTGTTGGACAACCGTTTACAGAGCAACCGCATGTTACCATCGTGCTAAGAAGGAACACGCTTCGCATTTTCAAGGAACAAGGCAGTTTTACTGATGATGATGAACGGCTCCAACACATTCAAGTCCCTGATCTTCCACCACGCTCACTGGTGTTATGGGCCAAGGAGTCTGTTTTGACTCCACGGTACTACGTGGGGATCATTCATCCGACGACCAAGGAGTCTGCGGCAGGACACGTCTTTGTTGACGCACAGTTCCGGATACAAGAAGGCAAGGAACACTGTTTGCCTGCTTGTATAATCAACGTCACAGAAAGTGGCGACACGGTTTTTCCTATTTTGAACACGTCCAATTCCAACGTCGATATTTCGAAAGGCGATGTAGCAGCCAGATGCTCCTGGTGTTCAGAAATGTCTGGAAACCGCCATCAAGCGAAGGACAATGGCAGCAGCAGCGGCGTCAGTACTACACAGTCGGCTAACATCTCGCCTTTGCCACTTCCAGTTTTTCCACGTTCTGCTGAGTGCTGGTGGCTGCTACCGGAAAACCGCGAGACTCGGATCTGCTCCTGATACTGAACGTGGCAAGTCATCCGCACGGATCAATCAACGTCATCGCCCTGTGCTACCAGCCAATCACCGTTTGAAGCGACGTCAGCGACACCTTCTTCTGGGTTAAAGGAGCTGTTTGGAGGCACGGGCCATCGCTTTGGCAGCAGCAGCGGCGTCAGTACTACACAGTCGGCTAACATCTCGCCTTTGCCACTTCCAGGTTAGTCTTTCCCCTGATTTTATATAATAAGGCATTGATTATTGCTGCTGCTGCTGCCAAACATCAGTTTATTTTGAATTGTTTTTCGATTTGCATAGTTCTTGATGCCGTCGTCGTCGGATGATGATGATGTTGTTTGTTCAAAATGTCGCTCCCTAATCGGGAGCGATGTAAATGCCTTGACATGTTCGGATTGTGACCGTTCCTATCACTTGGGCGAATGCTGTGGTGTATCTGAGTCAACGTATAAATCTAAAAAAGATGGTTACAAAAAGGCTTGGCGATGCCCAAGCTGCAAACCAGGAAAATCTAAAGGGGATCAGGCAGGGAAAAATAAACCGGACCTTGATGTAGCACGCTTACTAGTGGATATAAACCGTAAGCTTGACGGCCTAGAACCCTTAAAAGTTACCGTTGACAACATCAAAAAAAAATTCAAGAGGTGTCTAAACAATACGATGACGTTCTAAAAAACCAAATTCGGCACGACAAAGAGATTAAAGAGCTGAGAAAACGCATGGACGCTGCCGAAGAAGCGAACCCTGCTAATGAGATCGAGCGCTTGCAGAGCGAAATGAGCGATCTTGAGTGGCAATCAAGGAAATTAAACCTCGAGGTTCACGCCGTTATCAAAACTGAAAACGAGAACTTGCTTGAAAAGGTCAACGAGGTAGCGTCCAGATTGCAGCTTCCACCCCTAACAACGAACGATGTAGTTGCTATACACAGATTACCCGCTAAACCCGAGAAGGTGCCGCATATCATCATCCGCTTCGCCAGACAAACCACGAGAGATCAGTGGCTGCAAAACAAAAGAAAGCTGTCAGAAACGAAGCCCGATGTGTTTATTGTCGAAAACATGACTAAGAAAAACAGGGAACTACTGTGGAAGGCAAAGGAGTGGGCTAAGGGGGCTGGTTTTCGATACGTGTGGCACCACGGCGGAAGTATCTTAGCAAGAAAACAGGACGGTGACCGACCTATTGTTGGAAAGAGCGAGGATGACTTACTTCGTCGTAGTAGGTAAACCGGCCATTCTTTCCTTCATGTTTTGAAACAGGTTTCTTCTCCTCAATGGCGAACCAAACTCCTTTGCTTCCTCAGGACCTTATAGGTCACCTTGAACAAGAAAGTGGTTACTATTTGACTTGTTTTCATTTAAATGTACAATCAGCTGTAAATAAGAAAACTAACCTTGAACTTCTTTTCGATCAGTTTAGTGGTCTTTTTGATGTTATTATGTTTACCGAGACTTGGTACACCGATAATTTTGATATATTTTGTTTACCATCGTATAAAACTTACATTTTAAATCGTACTTTAAAACGCGGCGGAGGATTAGCTCTCCTGATAAAAGAAGACATAAACTGTGATCTTCCGAGTGACTACACTTTTATCACGAAGGATGTGGAAGTATTGTGTCTGCGAAAAAACCAAAATATTTTTGCTGTTGTTTACCGCCCACCAGATGGTAGCATTTCGGCATTTGTTTGAATTTTTTTAATCATTTTTGAGTTTTATAAACAAGAGTCATTATAACCTCATTTGTGGTGGTGACTTCAATATAAATATGTTTTCTGACAGTGCCACGAAAAAACAAATGGAGAGTCTTGTTGGCGTGCACGGGTGTACCAATACAATCACTAAATCCCACCAGAATTACTTTGCACTCAACAACTGTTTTAGACTTATTTATTACAAATTATCTCCTAGATAGAGTAAAAAGTGGAGTAATTAGCTGTGACCTGAGTGACCATCTTCCAATATTTTTACAGGAGCAATATAATCTACGTAGGAAGACAATAAAAAAACAATCCATATTTATTCAAAATGTAGAAATCAAAAGCCTCGACGCCTTTAGACGGGACATAGCAGCTATAAATTGGGACGCCGTGCTTGAGCAAAGTACTGCCGACGATGCTTATAACATATTTCTAGAACTTATTCTTCAAATGTATAGACATCACTTTCCGCATAAATCCGTAAGACAATCCAAAAAGATTCGAAAACCGTGGATAACCTGCGCCATGTTCAAAAGGATTCGCAGGAAAGATGCTCTATATAATCGATTTATTAAAAACCGTGATCCAGACGCTCTTCAAATTTTCAAGACTTATCGAAACAACCTAAATAAAGAACTAAAGAATGCAAAAAAACGTTACTACTCTTCCCTTTTTTCTGCATCAAGTGGTTGCACCGATGTTATGTGGAAGCATCTAGGTTCTTTGGTTAGGGGTGCTCCAGTGTCTAACACCATTGAAACGTTATTGTACAAAGATGTTTACGTAACCGGTAAAAACTTAGCAAATGTGTTCAATGATCATATTTGTAAATCTAGGTAGCACTGTGGATGGATCCGACTGCTGCATATACATTCAGCAAAGAAACTGCAATTCTAATTTTTTAGAGCCAATTACCAGCACAGAAGTTAGTAATGTGATAATGCAGCTAAAAAATAGTGCAAGTTGTGATGTTGATGAAATATAAATTCGTCCAAATAAATATGTCATCGATATAATTGCTCCCGTGTTAACGTATATATTTAATCTTTCTTTTGAAACGGGTGTATTTTACTACACGAATGCAGATAGCAAAGGTGTCTGTTTTATATAAAAAAGGCGATAAAAATGAGCTAGGCAATTATAGGCCCATCTCTATATTGCCCGTTTTTTCTAAAGCTTTAGAGAAATTAATCTATCATCGTTTAGTAAACTTTTCAAACAAATATAATCTTATGACCTCTTCTCAGTTTGGTTTCAGGAAGGACTGCTCTACTGAAACAGCGTTACTTACCCAAAAAGAATTCAATTTGAAAAAATTTGAAAACAAAAAAAATAGTGTTGGGGTTATTTTTAGATTTCACGAAAGCATTTGACTGCCTAAGTCATAATGTCTTATTTAAAAAGCTTGAAATGTACGGTATTCGTGGACAGGCACTTTTGCTTTTACAGTCCTACTTGCAATATCGTAAACAATTCGTATGCATGAACAGTTTCTCATCCACTGTAAAACCCATCACCTCAGGTGTTCCGCAAGGAAGTATTTTAGGACACTTTCTTTTTAACTTATGCGTAAACGACATTGTGAACATTAACAGGGAAGCAAAATTTGTTAACTACGCGGATGATACTAGCATATTTTTTCTTCCGAAACAGGTGATGACCTAATAGATATGGCCAACCACACCTTATCAAAGATAAAATCCTGAAGCAATTGTAACTCTTTAAAGGTAAACATTAATAAAACAAAAGCAATAATTTTTCGTCCAAAAAGCAAGTCTGTGGTCTTATCTAGATCACTGAGTTTAAATTCTTGTCCAATTGAAGTAGTTAGTTCTTTCAAAACTATTGGCGTTTTTTTTAATGAGAACATGTCATGGGATTGCCATATAAATTATCTTATTCCAAAATTATGCCGAGTAATTGGGATCCTAAACCGCAACCGTTCTTTGTTGCCCACGAATGTTAAGATGGTAGTTTACAACTCTCTATTTTACTCTCACTTAACATGCTGCCATCTAGTATGGGGTTCATCTACACTAACCAATATGGAAAAACTGTTTTTGTTACAAAAAAAATATTAAGGAGCATATGCAATGTCCCTTATGAGGCTCACACTTCTGACATATTTAGAAATTTTAAGATAATTACTATTTCCAACTTATACGATTATAGACTATGTGCTAGTTTCAGGAGGGAAAAAATAAGGGGCTCATGTTTTTTAGAAAACCTTGCATGTTTACAGGAAAATTCACAAGCATACCCCACTCGCGGCGCGGAGAAGTGGAAGGTGGTCACTCAGCGAACGAACTATGGTCTCCAAATGCTTAAATTTGCCCTACCACACTTGTTAAATAATTTTTATATTGATGATGTAGATTTTGACTCTAAAACTTCTAAAGAATCGCGTTTGTATTTTTGCTCCTGATTTGTACCTGATTTCTATATTTTTTTTATTTATTCTTTTTATTTTGCTTTATTATTAGACCAAAGTGCAGAGTTTTGTAAATTTTTGCTGCGTTTTCTGTTTGTCCATTTGCTTAAAAAAACAAAAAAAAACAGGCAAGTGCGTAGTTTTGTATATTTCAATTGTTGCTTTTTGTGTGTGTGTGTGTTTTTTTATTATTATTATTTCCATTCCGTTGCTGCTGACCATTGTAGGGGCCCGAGGACCAGTCAAGCTGCATATTGCAGCTTTTTTCCACGGGCCCCACCATCATAATCGATGGAAATAAAGATTTATT
>JAZHYW010007482.1:0-27951 GCA_037355805.1 Ixodes ricinus
TTGCAAGGAGCGATCCATATCACGACCGTCCGCTATCGCGACCGGCAGTGCCACTAGACCACGCCGGAACGGAGTGAGCTGGGAAGCACGTGCTTTTCTCTGCCGATACTCCGACAACAAGGATGTTTAAAAAAAGAGAAAGGTCTCACCGAGATTTGAACTCGGATCGCTGGATTCAGAGTCCAGAGTGATAACCATTACACCATGAGACCCAATCCTTCCGACGCCGGGAATCGAACCCGGGCCTCCTGGGTGAGAGCCAGGTATCCTAGCCACTAGACCACGCCGGAACGGAGTGAGCTGGAAAGCACGTGCATTTTCTCTGCCGATACTCCGACAACAAGGATATGTAAAAAAGAGAAAGGTCTCACCGAGATCAACTCGGATCGCTGGATTCAGAGTCCAGAGTGATAACCATTACACCATGAGACCCAATCCTTCCGACGCCGGGAATCGAACCCGGGCCTCCTGGGTGAGAGCCAGGTATCCTAGCCACTAGACCACGCCGGAACGGAGTGAGCTGGGAAGCTCGCGTTTTTCTCCGCCGATTTTCAACTGCGACGGAATCTCACGGAGAATCAAGAATATCCTCAAAGCATACATAGGGTACTTGTGATAGACTGTGGATCAATTCAATTCAATTCAATTCGTTTTTACTTTTTTCAATTCATTTTACTCCTTGAAATGGCCCTTGGCGCAAAAGGCGATAGTGTCGCCTAACGAGGCACCAAGGTCCAACAAGGGGGGGGGGTGAAAAAGTGCAACAGCAAAGAGAAGGGAGGGGGCAAACTCAAGGAAACGCGCTCGCTTAAAACAGGAAATATATCACGTTGTACACATGAAATAAATATACACAGAGAACACAGACAACCATATTCATAATCACTAACATCTCTAAATGCATCACACAAAATTACTTAATAATATAAATATACAAGTTGGAGAATAGCACCCATGATAAAAATCACAAAAAGTGGAAGTAAAACATGCACATAAAATGTTAAAAGTAGAATCACTAACTAAAAGAACGTATCACCCATAGACATGAATGAAAATTATGAGACGCTAAAGTGCAAAAATTCTGCCAATTAAAAAAAGTCACAAAAGAATGAAGCCAAGATAGAAACAAAGAATTAAAAAACAACTGACAAACGTGATGAGATAAAACTGCGCAAATAGGTAGAAAAGGAAGAGACAACCCGGACAGGACTGGTACTGCAATAATAAAAATAAGTCTCTCTGTAATGCCGAATTAAAGCGCAGCTCTTGAGGAGGAGGAAGGAGGTACGGGGGAGGAAATGCCCCTCCTGCCCTCCTTCCCTCCCCTCCTCCTCTCCTGCTCCCCTTCCATTTATCGGGAAATTTTCGCTACATTTCCACTAAATTCAGCGAAAATTAACGGGGAAATTTTTCCGCTAAAATTGAGTGGCGAAATTTTTAGCTGGTAAATCTTTCTGCTAAATTTAGCAGAGAATTTTTCCGCTGAATTAAGGAGAATTTTTTCCGCTAAATTTAATGGGGAAATTTTTCCACATAATATAGCGGGGAAATTTTTCCGCTGAATGTAGCGGGAAATTTTTCCGCTAAATTCTGCGGGGAAGTTTTTTTGTTAAATTTGGCGGAAAATTTCTGCTAAATTTAGCGGAACATGTTTTCTGGTAATTTTAGCGGGGAAACTTTTCCGCTAACTTTCGCGGGGAATATTTTCCGCTAAATTCAGCAAAAAATTTCTTCCTTTTCCTCTCCCTCGTGACCCTCATGCGTCACTCGTGACACTCGTGACGTCACACGTGACGTCACAATTGACGCCATTAAGGGAAACGTCTTATAATGCAATGCTCGGTTACGCCAACGGCGATAGCGACGCCGCTCCAGCCGGAAACGGGCGCCTAAGAGCTGCGCTCTAAAAAGCAAGGATTGAACGTATAATGTTTCATAATCATACACAAGAATAGCATCATTTAAAAAAAAATTGTCCACTCAATAAAATTAAGTCGCCAAAAATTGCCACATTAAAAAATGAAAGACGTTTACAGATCTTGCGACATTAGAGCACAGCTTTTGAGGAGAAGGAGGGGAGGGTATGACCCTCCTCCTCCTCCACCCCTCCTTCTCTGCTCCTCCGCCTCCCCTCCTTTCCTCCTCCTCTTCTCTCCTCATTATTTCTTCCTCCTCCCCTACTCCTTTCCTCCTCCTCCTCCGTTCCCTTCCTCCTCCTCCTGGGTACCCTCCCATCCTCCTCTTCCGTACCCTCCACTCCTATTCCTCCGTACCCTCCTCCTACCACAGTTTCCCCGCTAAATTTTGCTGCAAGATGGACGCCACGTGACCTCAACACCAATTTAGTTTCCCCACTATATTTACCGGGAAAATGACGTGACATGACTTCGTGTCACGTCACTATTGAACGAATTCAGTTTCTCCGCTAGATTTAGCGAGAAACGTGACGTCACGTGATTTCAACACAAGTTCAATTTTCCGCTAATTTTAGCGGGGAAACTGAATTGGTGTTGAGGTCATGTGCCGTCAGTTTTACCGCTAACTTTAGCGGGTAAACTGAATGAGCAGTGTTGCATCATGGGAGATCACAGACCTACACACCAATTCAGTTTATTCGCAAAATTTAGCGGGGAATTGAGTTGGTGTATAGGTCTGTGACGTCCCATAATGCAACGCGCGCGGTTACGCCGACGCAGACGCCGTTATACGCGGAAACAGGCGCCTAACAGCTGCGCTCTAAACGTATAGACGTGACAGTACACGGAAAGTATGTACACGAGAGAATGTGTAAAGGGTGAAAAAATTACGAAAAGCCCGCCTATATTATTTGTAACTCAGTGGGAAATTAGAAAGGAACATACGTCTTTCTTAAATGTATTTTACGTTCCAGTAGTTATGAAATTAGAAGCAAACGGCTTTTAGGAACTGGAGCACCTGAAATTTGACCTTTTGTTTACTGTAGTTAGTCCTTATGAATAAAATTCTATATGGTCTAGTTGCCCTTAAACTATATTTAGAATTCCGCGTTTTCGGTTTTTATTTTTTCGAAATTCGGCGTACTTTTTTGGTGTTTATTTTAAGAAACAATTTTCTTTCTTTTTTGGGTGTATATTTATGCCCACAAAAGCTTACCGTTTTTTTTCGGTGAATATGGAAGAAGCATTATCGGACACCGGATCAGATGAACCTTGTAACTCTGATATTTGTGATCCCTCAAGGAATGACAACACAGATACATAAAAAAAGCATTGGCATTTTATTTGGCAAATGTGTGCAACTTTAGAAAAACAACAACAACAGCACAGAAGTACAATCAAATCAGTGCCCAAAAAACATTGAACTTCACCTTCTGTACATCAGGATTACGTGATCTTATTATAGTAAACACATATGTCCTTTCCCAGGTTCTCCTCGTTGATCCACGCTCATTCTTTCCTGTTAATGCCCCTGGGCTTCGAGAATGCCCTCTCAACGTTAACACTGGACACTGACAGGCTGAGGAGATGAAGCGCCGCCTGATGCAAAATCGGCCAATCAACCAAATGTGACTACCAAAAGAGACACGGTGCGACGTTTTGAAGCACAACATATTCCTACGGCTGCAGATCTTTCATGAAGCTAAAAACCTTGTACTAGCCCACACCCGAACTTTTTTTAGGAACAGGAACTTGACACACTGCGCCAGGTCACAGAAATAGCACAGATGTCCCCGAAGGACAACCCAAGACTTCTTTGTTGCGTGTGGAACCTTGGAAGAGGGCAATCACGAAGAAGTCATACAATGTCTAACCTTGCAACGCCCTCTCCCCCCTCTCCTCCCTCCCCCGCCCATCTCGACGACAACCCTAAAAATCTTTTAGAAAATGAATTCGGCTTACTTTTATCGGTTTTTATCGGTTTAAACCGAAAACGCCGATCCTAAAAGCTGACCTTTTTTTGGTGAAAACGGAATTTCGAAAATGGATTCGGCGTACTTTTATTGGTTTTTATCGGTTTAAACCGAAAACTCCGAACCCTAAGTCTATATTCTGTCAAATCTGAAGGAATAAGGTCAAAGCTGCTTACTCCGTTTGCGTGAATGAGTTGCCCAAGCTCATAATAGTAGAGCCTAGCAAGCGGTAGAAATGTTTAGCGTTTCGAATAAGCCTTCACTGTTACTACGAAAATTTGGCTATTATTCGTAGCATACGTTTTAGTACGCTCATCGGGTCAGCATAGTTCGATTTAACTGTACTTCATCCTACAAATAGACTAATAGAGTTTTTAGTAAAAGAGGGTAGGGAGGCTTCATTTGAATTTGACCAATCTTGTCGGGGTGGGTCCTCAGAATTATAGGTAAAAATATATATGTGTAATCCCAATTCCTGTAGTGAACAAAACTGTCTTGCAAAAATGTTAGAAGTATGTAGTTCGAGAGAAAAAAATTATGAAACGTCGCCGGGTGGAATTCGTGAAAATCGCAATTCGATTTTTGCTAAAGTTTAGACGGTCTCTGCAAAATATTGACTTCTCTCTTAGTCATAATATTTTTTACTATAAGTATGCAATGCGGGCTGTATTTGAAGGTGTGTTGTTGTCTTTTACTGTTTTCATTTATTTCTACATAAAATCGCAAACATGCCACCGAGAGCAATTTTGACTAACATTGAGATAACTATATCAAACGAACGGTAAGGAGCTATGCCATGAGACATATAGCGATACGTAGCTATTTATATGAGCTATCGAGTAGTATATATTTATTGTTCATATAACGTCTTGGACAAATCTGATTTCGCCCCAATGTGTGCAAAAATTGAAAATATGAACAATTTAAAGTCCTTTCTCTAAAAACAAATTATACAGTATATATATATTTTCTTTTACTTTTTTAATTTATAAGCCCATAAGGTGCAGAAATACTGTATATACGTCTTGGGTGTATTATTTTTGTTGTATTTTGATTACAACTAGCTAAATAAGTCAATTTTAAGCCCGTCACTCAATCCATGGTTCTATGCTGGATTCACCGCAATGGTACATGGCGGCCTCATTAATATCAGATGGTTTTAGAAGCCAGTTTATCATGATGCGTTTGCTGTTATATATGCTCATAACAACTCCCGGAACATCTGAGGCACGTTACGGAGGGCAAAATGAACCGTTCATGTTGTCCGTCTGTCCGTTTTTCCCGTGAGCGTTCTCCATCTATTTTCCAATATTCTCTACACTCAATGACAATCGACTGTGTTCAATCATATAAATACATTGATGTTCATTTCTCTCCTAATCTGTCTTGGATTCTTCACAATGACTCCATCACTGCCGAAGCTGCTAAAACATTAGGTTAGACCCGACGCTACTTGCACTCTGCACCTCCAGCCTTACGGCAACTTGCCTACGAAACATGTGTCCGTCCGAAAATTGAATACGCATCTGCCATTTGGTCCCCTGATCCGATCCACCTCACTAACATCTTAGAACCCATTCAAAATCACGCTGCACGATTCATCCTATCTATGATCGTACTGCCAGTGTGTTTGTAATGAAAGCTCATCTCTGCCTCCCCACCCTCTATACTCGCCGTAGAATGTCACGCATTTGTCGTTTCCAAAATATTTTTTTATCACCACCCTCAACTCAGACAATCGCTTCTTCTGGATCTCCACCGTTCATACCGACGAATTTTTAACTCTCTTAGCGTACGTCGCATCCCTAGTTCCACTGTCACTTTTAACAACTCATTTCTCCCACTTGTCATAATAGAATGGAATAATCTGCCATACCATGGAGCGCAAATCAGTGGACTTGATATTTTTAAACATGCTGTGACATTGTTAATTATTGTATAACCAGTGTCTTGTTTTTATTAGTGGCCACCGCTTGGCCACCATTTATTTTTATGTTGTTTTTGTTTACCATCTGTATAAAAATTTCCACCAATACGTGTTCCCTGTATGACCCCCCCCCCCCTTTGTGTAATGCGCCTAACGGGGCCGTTAAGGGTTATTGAATGAAATGAAAAACAGTAATCCCACCTGCAGTCTGAGACTGGTGCGAGCGATGGCCACTAATAAAAACAAGACACCATTTCCAGATCTAGCGGGCGAGTGTTCTTACCGAATAAATCGCTGATGCAGAGTGCGATTAAGTGAATTTGCATATGGGGGGGGGGGGGAGCTACCTATGTTATATACAATGGCCCGGTTTCTAAGAGGAATTAAAATACTCACGAATATTGCAAAAGCTGCTATAGCTAGAAAGAACTGTGGTTAAGAATTTCTTATGGATTTGTAATTTTGCCTTAAAATTTCACGGCTAGAGGAAGCTTCTCGCCATCCCCTTTACTATGAAACACGAACAGGAGCGAAGCTGGTGGGGAGAACGTAGAGCTTCCGAAAGCGGCAGCCGACGTTTCACCAAGAGAGTTGGATATCTGGTTGTAATTTGTTTGCGTAGTTTAACAAATCACGCAGAAAATATTTCTGACAGCCACGTAGAGCTTTCTACAAGGGAGTCGACTTCAAAATAAAAATATTAAAACACAGTTTTTTTTTGCGCCAAACTTTTATCTTGTAAGTAGCACTCTGTTGTTCATCGAACTGACTCAAACGCCGGTCCCTTTTGATCAACGCGAGGGAGAGCAATGATGGTCCCAGACTACGCCCTACGATAAGCTTTGTTGACCTCGCGCCTCCAACCGAGGCTGTGTACCGGACCGGTTCGCTATCCCCAACCATCCTCTCTCACCAAAGTACCTCACTTCGCAAACTTGTATGGCTCCGTTTAGTCAAGGCTGTCGAGAGGAAGAGACGAACAGAGCCGACTTTTGACGTTATCATGCCGACCTGATGAATGCGCAAAACCTTATTTACGCAAGGGTCGCAATACATCTGTAGTGTTAACCGTTGTGATTATTGACAGTTGCCGGCAAAACCACTGTGTCGGGTACGGAAGCACCACACCAAAGAGCTCTTTGTCGGCGGCTATTTCTTTTAAGTTTGTCTATCTATTTTTTTACGTTTCCCCTAAAGCTTGCTGTCCTCTTTTATCCCCTGACTCTATTGTCGCCCCTTTTTCTATTTATTACTTCCGGTCCATTTAAAGGAAAAGCATACAGCGCGCTTTTTCTCGGTGATGCTTTTCAGCAATTAAATTCACATAATCGTCGATACTAAAACAATAAGAAGTCAAAGATAGAAGAAGAGAGATAATAAAAATGCAAAAAAAAAACGCACTTTGCAAGGAAGAACAGACGGGTTGTAACTTGGAAGTAGATGGTCACTCGTATTTCGTACGTCTACGTTTCAGTCATGGCTGCCGTTTTCAGCGTTAGAAGGAAGTCCTGTGCCGACTACTTTGAGAGAAAGAAGCGAGTGATATACCGCAAACGATATTTTTGACCCGTGACCGATTTCAACGTAGATGCATTGAAAAGAATCCTGCCTCCGACAAAAGCTGCTACTGTTCTGTCGACGGATATGCTCTGCCAGACTGTTTTCGACGAACCGGTGAGCAACTTTCAGCCTGTACGCTGAGTGACCCACCTTCAACCTCTCCGGCAAACTTCATTGAAGGACATGAAGTAGTGAATAACATTAACGAATAACTCCCTTGCGTATGCCGTTTGTCGTAAACCCAAAAAAGCCCTCACTCTATTGCGGCAAGAAAACAGCGGGAAATTGAAGGGTTGTACAACAGACAAGTGCGTAAAAAGTTGGCCACAGCATATAACCTGGCAACGAGGGAATCCAACTCTGGCACTGAATCCTCCTGCCTTAACTGTGACGAGTGGTGGGCAAACCTCAGATAAGCCTTTGTCAAGGCACCGTCTTATCAGGAGAGACACCAGCTGCTCACACTTGTGCCTGCAAGTGTAACTGTTTACGAGGCTGCACGTTTAATCCCGGAGGCGTCGAGCTGTATTTTAAAAAGGTCCAAGCGACTTTGTGAACGTTTTGGGGTATGGGAGCGTCTTGAGCCATACCAAGGCGCTGAGATAGGCGAGGACATCGTGCAGTCAGCCACGCGGTTTTACACCAACGATGGTTTCGACTGTTCCCGGCAGAGCCCCGACAAAAGCACTTTGTAAACATTATGAAGGATGGGGAACAACAAGCCGTTGTCAAGCGCTGCATGACCAGGTTTATCCGAGAAGCCTACGAGCTGTTTAATAAATCTAATTCGGACTCCAAATTAGGACTGACCAAGTTTTATTCGCTGCGACCAAAATGGGTTAAGATAAACCCTGACTAAACCGTGAGGGTATGCGTGTGCTGCACAAATTTTGATTTGTGCTCATCTGCCCTCAACAGCGGATGCATGGGAAGGAAACATAACAGCTAAGGATATTGTCGCTTTGTGCCTTTGCCCCGATTCAACGGCCAATTGTATGCGAGGTGAATGCAAGAATTGCCCTAGCATTGATCGACTCTCCTCACAAGAATTACGGTTGGTTCCAGATGAGGAGATTAGATTTTGCGCGTGGGAAGACGACATTTTGGTGAATAAGACTGCGGACTCAAACGCCTTTATAAAACAGGTGAAAAAAGTGACCACAAGATTTTCTACTCACGACTTCATCCGTGAAGTCAACGGGATGCCGTTCTGATTGAGTAAGAGCACGGTGACCACTAGACATATTGTTATGCATTTTTATTTTGCGGGAAACTGGACGGTGATCCTGCTACATGAAATACAAGAGCACCACTGGCACAAGCGTCAAATCTCTGCGTTCACACCTGTTGCGTCGACCTCGAAAGGTCACGAATGTTTCGGTGTCGTGTGTCACGAGCTGTGCCGTGACACTCCCCACGCGGTACTCGCTCTGAGGTGCATTCAGGACTGGATGGAGGACTACATTTCAGTCTATGCGTCATTAGAGTGTATACCTGACGGTGCACCAGATCATTTTAAGAATAGATTTGAGCTCCACGAGTTCCGACGAGCAGGTCTTCTGAAGGTGAGGTGGGTTTTTTTCTGCCTCAGGAAACGGCAAGAACGGCTGTGATGGAATAGGGGGCTACTGAAGCATCAGGTGACGGTGCACAACCTCCGTGAGCCTGCAGATAAGACCCTGCAGACATCAATGGATTTTGCGCATAAGGTGGGAAAGTGTGTAAAAAATGTGACTGTCCTGAATTACAAGAGAGACTACGTGAGTTATTTCCGCAATACCAAGCGAGCCGAATGGGGATACATACCGACTCAAAAAGGCATCGGCCTCTCACACATGTGGCGCCTTGAAAAAGGTGATGTGCGTCTGCAGTGAACAGCATAATTGGTATTTTAGTGCCTACATGGTGTTTCACAATGTGTAATTTCGTTAATTATTCCGGCAAATGGCAGATTTTTTGTAAAGGCCTCTGCATGAACACATGGGGTAGTTCTGTGCACAGTGATCAACGTCTATGTATGTGTATTTTATTAACGTGGATACATTAGTAGTTAAATCAAGTGTTTTTTTGTGATGTGATACCAGCAGGTGTTTTTCATTTTGTCAGTTACGCCTTGTCTTATGTATGTAAGCTTATCAGCAACATAAAATCATCGACATAGTTCAAACAATTCAAGTTCGTGCAAAAAAATGTCTGTGCGTTCATTAGTGGAAAACATAATTTTCATTATCGCAAACGATAGGTACTGAGCTGCTTCATTAGTGCTTCTTTGGTGTTTATTTTTAAATTAGACTTTTTTATGTCACGCTGTGCGCCAGCAATTTCTAAGATAAGAACGTTCACCTGCCAGAGCTTGAGATATGTCTGGCTCGTCCCACACTCAGACTGCAGGTGGCATTACTGTTAACCTGAATGGTTAATTTTGCTCTCCCTAACGTGCCCCAGATGTTCCAGGAGTTGTTATGAGCATATATAACAGCGAACGCATCATGATAAACTGGCTTCTAAAGCCATCTGTTATTAATGAAGCCGCCAATACCATTGCGGTGACGCCAGCATAGCAGAACTAAGGATTGAGTGACGGGCTTACAATTGACCTATTTAACTAGTTGCCACAAAATACAACAAAAATAATACACCAAAGGCTTATATGCAGTATTTCTGCACCTTATAAGCTATCAATTAAAAAATTAAAAAAATAAAAATGTTTGTTTTTAGAAAATTGATTTTAAAGTTTGCATATTTTCGTTTTTTGTACACATCTGGGGCAAATTAAATATGTCCAATAGGTTCAATGAACAAGAAATACATACCAATCGATAGCTTCTATAAATAGCTATGTATCGATATATGACTCTGTCTCATGACATAGCAGCTCCTTACCGTTCGTTTGACATAGCTATCCCAATGTTAGTCAAAATTGCTCTTGGTGGCATGATTGCCATTTTACGTAAAAATAAACCAAAATGTTAAAAGCCAACAATCTGACTATAAAGACAGCCCGCATTGCATATTTATAGTGTAAAAACTGTTATGACTAAGTGAAAAGTGAAGCTTGCAAAGACAGTTTTAACTCCAGCAAAAATCGAATTGCGATTTTCACGCATTCCGCCCGGCAGCGTTTCATACATTTTTTTTTCTTTCGAACTATATGTTCCTAAATTTTTGAAGGGCAGTTTTATTCATCACAGGGATTGGGATTTGAAATATATTTTTACCGATAATTCTGAGGACCCACCCCGACAAGGTTGGTCGAATTCAAAAGAAACCATCTAGTATATTTGAACCTTCAACCATGTGGGCAAGAGGTGTTTCGTTCTATAGATTATTCCTATAGTTGTAAGTAGGTCATTTTTGATATGTTCGATTTGTCTTGCCCAGGAAAGTTTGTCACTAAACCATACACCTAAGAATTTGCAATCAGTTATATGCTCTATAACACAGCCTTTTATTGTCAGCCATGGAAGTCTACTAACTTTTTTTATTTTTAAGCATAAATAACATGTATTTCGTTTTTGTTTTAGCATTTAATCGTATCTTATTTTTGTCGAGCCAGGTGTTTAAATCTCGTAGGTAGTTGTTTGCATCTTGTTCAATTTCATCAATAGAGGTACCAGAAAATAAGATACTGGTATCATCAGCCCACATTCTAGATTTTGAGAGACTGTCATGTTTACAATATCGTCTAAATAGATTATAAAGAGCAACGGTCCTAATACGGATCCCTGTGGGAGCCCATTTTTAGCTGTGATGCGATCAGAATGGACGTCATTGATCTGTACATACTGTTGGCGGTTTAAAAATAATAAGCTTTTTATTTCATTTAGGGCTTGGCTACTAATGCCATAGCGAGGGAGTTTCTTTAGTAAGATGTCGTGATTTATACTGTCGAATGCTTTTCGAAAATCTAACTATGCGGCAAAAGTAAGAAGTTTATTTTTAATTGTTGATTAAGGATTTATCTTTGACATTTAGCAAAGCTTGCTCTGCTGATTTTCTCTTTTGAAAACCGTACTGAGCTGGGGATAGGAGCGCAATTTTCGTAAGAAAAGCTGGAATTCGACTATTTATCAGTTTCTCAAAATCCTTTGATAATATGGGAAGCACGGAGACTGGACGGTAGTTGCTAAAATCCCTTTTATTGCTATTTTTATGTATTATAGTTACTCTCGCAGTTTTTAATGCCTATAGAAAACTACCAGTCTCACAAATAAGATTCATAATATGTTGTAATGGCGTACTTATAATGGTAGATACACTTCTGATTAGTTCGACTTTTATGTTATCATCTCCGCTGGCATTTGTATTTTCCATTGTTGTAATGACCGAATTTCAAAAGAAGTGACAGGCCTCAGCATAATAGTGCGTTCAAGATGTGCTCATGCAAAGGTATTCGACGAGGTTGTCGTTCGGTTCATTGTAGGCACCGACGTTTATAAAATAATAATTTATCTCATCTGCCATCTCACGTCCTTTAAAAGTGTCTAGCCCAATCTGTAGTGCATTAAGTGGTGTGTGGTTAGAATTGGGCTTGATGATAGAATTTATAGCCTCCCAGGTGCGCTTATAATCGTATTGAATGTAATTATAGTTGCTAACGTGGTAATGTGACTTAGCTTTTTTTTGATGTCGCGGTTCAATGCATTTCTAAATTGCTTATATTTCCGCAGTACGCTGTTATCCCGAGTTTTTTAGAGCTTTTCAAGCAATCTGTTTTTTTTCTTGTTGATACATTTTAGAAACTCGCTTGATATCCACGGCTTCCTACTCTTGTAGCGTCGTGCTCTAAGTTGGTGCAAAGGAAACGCTGCGTCGTAATACTTTTTAAGGGCTGCTAGGAAACTAGAATAGGATCATCAACATTTCGACTAGTCGTCACGTTATCCCAGCTGATTTCAGATACCAGTTCGTGAAATGCCTCAAGGCTATGTTGATTGATATTTTGAAAATATTTAATGCTTGTTCTTAGTAAATTCTTTCTGAGATGCAATAGATAGCAAAATAAGGGAAAATGGTTACTCATATCCGCAAGGAATTTTCCCAATACAGTGTTCGATTGGTTAATATTTGTAATGCAAACATTGATAAGGGTGCTAGTCTAACGTTACGCATGTGGGAACACTGATCAAGTTCTTACACCAAAAGACTACCAAATTGTTAAAGTGACGTTAATTGTATCAGAAAGTAAATCAATATTGACATCTCCCATTATTATAATTTTCGTGTTTTGATACAAAAGAGGAGTAAGCATATTTTCAATGTAGGAACAGAATTCCACAAAATTTCCAGATGGGGGACGGTATAGCACTACGAAGCATGTGTCTTGGAGTTGAGACAGCAAAACACTCGATATCAGCTGTTGATATGGAACATTTACCTATTTCACACAATTGTAGCGCTGAATCGTGATAGATAGCCACACCGCCACCGGTCTTGTTGGTTCTATCAATATGTAAGCAGCTATAGTATGGAAATTGTACTGACAACGCTTTGGTTGTGTAGTGTGTTTCCGTAAACATTACTATATTGAATTGAATTTTTAAGGGTGTAAGAAAGAACTTGATACTGTCTTTTTTGTTTTGCATGCTTCTTGAATTTATGTGAAGACAGAAATGCTAAGAACCAGTTATTCTAAGTTCGTTAATAGTGTCCGTGTTGCAATCTTCACAGGTAACCTCTGGTTTCGGAAAGCTGGAATCCATTTCTGCCATGACGTTCTAGGCGAGTTTTGCAATGTCTGAGATATTTTTCATATCTAAAGTCCTAGAGTTGTCTGCGCTCCTGACTTACTCCTTCCCATTTTTTGTCCATACATACTTCCAATGTACTTTTTGTTTTGCCTTGATCGTCTCGCTGACGAGGATCTTGTTAAGCATGGTTAGGTGTTCGTTCACAAATTCAGGGGACGGATGACCGGGGATGCCTATCATCTTAGTAGTTAAGCGGTTCTTTTTAACCGCATAGAACACCGCGTTACTTTTCTGGCGTGTTGTAAACTGTACAATAATATGCTCCAGAGGAACCAGAGAAACCTACAGTTCTTCAGGCATATGTTTTAGAACATCATATGCATTTTCTTTAGGGCTGAGGGGCACACCCTTGATTTCCAAGTTCTTTAGTCCTCTATACTGCTGTAGTTCAGCAATTCTGTTCATCGAATCCTCTAGGTTGCTACGCAGTTCGTTGTTCTCGCTTCGCAACTGCTCATTTGCGGTCTTCAGCTGGCATAACTGTTCCTTGATGCTCTTTAGCTCTCCGATAGCAGTTTTAAATTTATCAACTTATTTGGAACGGAAACCCTTGCCCCCCCCCGTGGGTCAACGATATCAGTTTTTAATTCCTTCTTTAGCTCAACAGTGGCGGCTAGAACTGTGCGCGTATTAATTTTTCGATTTTGTCTAAATAACAAACATGGGTTTAAGGCAATATATACGCAAAGATAAGCAATAAAGTAAAGACAAGTATATCAGTTTGTAGTAGCTGTGCAGTTCAGCGGTTACATAAAGATAAGCATCCTCATGCCACTTCGCGTCAACATACCTGATGACAAAAGACAGTGTTAGTCCTGTTGTGTGGGCCGCTGGACTGCGCCGTTCACTCGTTTGGCAGCTATTTTTTGTGGCCGCTGCTCGTCAGTACTCAAAAGAAAGAGCTTAATTGGAGCTTTATGGTGGTGCAAAGATGATAAAAATATAATGATTAGGTCACACAGCACAACTTGCTGAACTTCGTCAAATATTGTTGCACAAAGGCGGTTTGCCAATAAAAAAAAACCAAAAACCACATTAAAGATATGACCTTGACGCTTTATTCGCTTAACTCGCCATTTGCATCTTCTTTTATTAAAGGAATTTACAGGTATCTACCAAAAATTTCCAAGAAATTAATTATGAGTTAGTGTATTTTTGTGAGTCACTTGAATTTTTGGTGACAAAGGAACAAAAAAACAAAATGTAAGCTTTTTGTTTTACAAACAAAAAGCTTACATTTTGTATACAAACAAAGTATGGCATTTTCTGTTCATTTTACTTTATAAAGTACTGCCATAGGTAGCTAGAAAAAAACAATTAGCCAAATAAAAGGTAGGCTTTTTAAAAAATCGACCTCCAATTCGCAAAAGGTTTGAAATAATCCTTGCTTTACGAGAAAATACTGCCCTTTCTATTCACACACAGCATAAGATTTTTTATCATTAGAAGGAGTATACTCTAAGCTTTCTGAAAATGCTAAATATGTTAAGAGACCTAATGTAGGTCACACGGAGGAGCTGGTACACTTTGACAAATATCGTCTAAAAACGTCATATCGGTAAATTTTCTGAAATATATTTCATATAATTAATAGTGATAATATTATTTATCAGAAAAAGAGTATGTGCTCAAGTATTTATTAAAAACATAACAGGCGTCAAGTTTGAATTAGTGTACGTTTGCGAGTAAGTTGATTTAGTGACAAAACAGTCAAACAAAATCAGACTTCAAGCTTTTATAGCTGCCATACAAACAAAATATCACATTTTCTATTTATATTACCTTATAAAGCACTGCAATAGCTAGCTAAAGAAAAAAAAATCAGCCAAATAAAAGGTGTTTCTTTTAAAAATCGACCTCCAATTTGCAATTTTTAAAAAATAGTCCTTGCTAACAAAAATACACTGCCCTTTCTCTTTCACACACAACATTACATTTTCACCAATAAAAAGAGTATACTTTCCGCTTTCTGAAAATACTAAATATGTTACGATATCTTAAATGGGTCACACGGAAGAGCTGGTCAAACTTTGACAAGTATTGTCAAAGGGACACACTTCGACAATATTTAAAACAAGAGTGAAAATAAATAATCACAATAATATTATTTACCATAAATAATCCCTATTCTGAGAGTGGCCGAAAAAATTTACACTCCACTACCAAAAAAGGCAAAAAGTTGAAAAGAGTAAAAAATGACACCTTCGACAAGTGAGAGAAAGGTCAGTTTGCGCCTCGGCTGCTTAAAATGTCCATAACTCGAGACCAAAAAATGCCCGAACTTGCGATTTAGACTCCCTGTTAAAGAAGGGTTTTCTGCCGAAACATATATTTTCTTCGTCAAGATTAAAAATTCGACCCCAATTCCGTGCCTGAGTTGAGATGAAAGCACCCATTTATCATCTTTGTTGCGTTAATGTGCTGCACTGCCAAACGTTTTTGTTTTTTTAAAGGGGAGGGGGAGGAGGGGCGAGGACCTGTCAAGCACGGAGCCTTTATCTATGCTCCCCACGCGGTCAAATCCGCGAAGGAAATAAGGAAAAAAAATATCGTAAACTTCCACTATGTCGCCTAGGCACTGACCGTTATTTTGTGATTATGTGGGGTTTTCAAAAGAAAGGTCTCACCGAGATTTGAACTCGGATCGCTGGATTCAGAGTCCAGAGTGCTAACCATTACACCATGAGACCCAATCCTTCCGACGCCGGGAATCGAACCCGGGCCTCCTGGGTGAGAGCCAGGTATCCTAGCCACTAGACCACGCCGGAGCGGAGACGTTGGGAAACAAACTTGCTTTTCTCCTGGCGGTACTCCAGATACGAGAGTATTTTGAAAGACCATTATACGATGAGACCCATTAAAGGGTCACCTTAGGGATGGTAAGATTTATCGAAATTCATGTCTTGCTTACTTTTTGTTGTATATATTTTTTCAGTTGTTCGGAAAAAATAAATTAGTCGCCACATCTGGTAATTTATTTGTATTGTATATAAACCCTGTAAAACCCTTAACGTTCTCGAGATTCCAATGTTCGCGAACTTCGTGAATTGGAAAAATCACGAACTATGAAGGCACGCGAATATTTATATTTTCTTGGGACGCAAACACAGCCTTCAACATTTGCGAGGAACAGTGTGTTTAATTTTAATTTGAATGTTTTTGTGTTTAAAAAGGGCACGAGTTACACGGGTGCCAACTTCGTTATGCATCTATCAGACTTGGTGCACATAAGATGAGAGAATTACCGACACAGTAACTCGGCTAATTATTCATAATTTTTTAATTAACTATATAGTTATTGGTTTTATATGTTATGTTGCATTGTCATTATTATCGGCAATTACGATTGATATATTATATCAATATACATACAAACACGATTTATATACGCACAATCGATATATTAGAGCGCAACTCTTAGGTGCCCGTTTCCGGGTTTCGCGGCGTCGGCGTCGCCGTCAGTGTCGGCGTAACCGCCCCGCTAATTTAGCGGGAAATTTATTTGGTCTTCAGGTCACGTGACGTCAATTTTTCCGCTAAATTTAGCAAGGAAACTGACGCCACTTGACTTCGTGTCACGTAACCCATGAACTAATTCAGTTTTTCCGCTAGATTTAGCGCAAAACCTGACGTCACATGAATTTGCGTTACGTCACCCATGAAGAAATTGAGATTCTGCGCTAGATTTTGCGGGAAAATCGACGCCACGTGACCTCAACATCAATTCAGGTTTCCCGCTAAATATAGTGAAGAAAACGACGTCACATGACTTCGCGTTACGTCATCCGTGAACAAATTCAGTTTCTCCGCTAAATTTAGCGGAGAAACTGACGTCACGTGACCCCAACACCACTCCGAATTGTACTGAGAAAGAAGAAAGGCATACCTTCCCCTCCGTACACTCCCCTTCTCCTCCTCAAGAGCTGCGCTCTAATTTCGCGTTAGAGAGATTTGTAAACGTCTTTAATTTTTTTTAATTGCAAGAGACTTCAAGGTGTTTAGCGATCAATATTTGCGTTTTTCACTAAATATATCAAAACTGGGCGTAGAAAAAGCGCCGAAATTCACCATACAAATATATATTGATGCGTAAAATAGTGGCGTATTTGTTTTGAGTGTTTTGTCATTTTTTGGCGATGAGACGTCGGCACATCTGCCAAGGACACGATTCCGAAATAATGACGAGGACTGCTAAAGAACAACGCGACTCATTTTAAGGATTATTGCGGGCGAAAGTTTCGACGCTCTTTCGCTGTACAGTTTCGAAGTGAGGCGACAAAAACGCGGAAATTTATTTATAAGTATCTCAAAGCCCTTTGGTATTCCGAAAATGGTTTGAATTGCTACAGCCTCTAACCGTAATGGCCGTGAATTTCCCGATTGTGACATGGCCCATAAAGCCAATAATTAAACAAATATTTAACCAATTTTAGTTAGCTTCGCCAGCTTACCGCCACCGTTATTGCCCCTAAATTGCGCAATATTTAATCAATCGTACTAAGTACACTGACATTACCGATTGCTCACCATCAAATTGTCGTGTCTCATTCGTAGTCCCCCAAGGCAATAATTATTGTGCTTTAGCAGCAGCTTCTTTGTAATATTCGTAAATGACTTCACGGATCACATAGCGTTTAGTATTCAAATTTTCGCTGATCACTGCGTGATTTACCTAGCTGTATCTAGCCGAAATGATCAGATGCCTCTACAAACTGATCTTAACTTCCATAAACGTCTGGTGCGTAAAGTTGCCATTGACAATGAACTCCTTTTAAACTCGACTGATTTCTCTCACGTGCGTACATAGACCTCTTTCTTTTACTCACTCCCTGTGCTACCACCCATGTGCTCGTTTTTCAGAATATCTTGGCCTTCACTTATCGAACGACCTTTCACAAAACACCACATATAAGACATTGTTTCCAACTCTAATCACTCTCTGATATATTTTTGAGGCAATGGAAATTTTCGTCGTCATCAGTAAGACAGCGGGCATAGATAACGGTTGTCAGACACCAACATTAACTTGAAAAAATGCAAGCTAACTTTGATTTACTCTCACTCAGAAGATAATTTTCTTGACTATCTTTCTTTTACAAAAATTTACTAGCATAACTGTGATATCTAACGGACTGTTTTACTACGGCGACTAGATTATTCTAAGGAAATTAGAGAGTTTACAAAAAGGATTATTGTGTGGAAATTCTAATTTTTTCCCAATACGATTAAACATGAAACGAATTACCTGATTACACTTTTCTGATTTCATCTACTGACCATTGTTTAGCTAAACTATCACGCAAGAGTTGAGTGGAACATAACAAAATTTTATTTCTCTGAACGTGCGTTGTCAGAGCGCTTGTCGACGCTTGTCCTGCTTCACTGTGCTTGGGTCTGCTCTGCTTTTCAAGATCTCTGGAATTGTGATGATTGATAAGATCGCAAAAAATGCAAGTACTTTTTATTTCCCCAATGGCGTAACGGAGTGATATGCATGTTTTGATACTTTTTGCCCGTACCGAAATTCACTTTTCTTGGTGGATTTCTTTTGATACGAATGTGGATTCCATTCGTTGAAGTGTTGTGATTTTGGAGCACTATTTTGACGTGCGAACTTGCTTTCTTCTGTGTGATTTTGATCGGGTGTATTTCTAAAAAGAAAAATGTATTCTAACCCCCCTCCCTCCCTCCCCCTGCAATATTGCCTCTTGGCGCTACGGGGTAACATGTCATAAATAATAAATAAAATAAATAATTCGTTTGAGCTTAGGTCCAGACACAGCCGGCGCAACGAGGTAATGAGACCAATCAAACAGCCTCAAAAGCGCAAGTCACTGGGCCTTTTTTTGTTTATGCTTGGTTCAGCGATGGTAGGACACGCACAGAAACATGACGAACAACAAGATATGGTTCGCGTTTGACGCTGTCTAATCGCTACCACCAGCTCGTAGCGTCGGCTGCATCTGGACTTAAGGCGAAACGACGTTTACACCAACACAGTGTTTACAAAAAAGCCCGCGTTTGCACACGCCGGGTATGGGCATTGCGCCTGCGCAGAAACCAGATTCGCGTGAGGCGAAGCTTCTGCGCATGCGCAGTGCCGACGGCAGCGGCACCGCAGTGGCGTGACGTCAGACACTTGAGTTGGTCTATAATATATGTTCCACTCGATTCTATTCATTTTGCGTTGATAACGCCTGTAAAGATCTCCCCATTTTGTTTCATTTGTACAGCAATTTGCCACTAAAAAGAGTCGGTTGAATAACCTGCCGAAAAGCTGAATCTGCCTAAAAGCTGAAAGCAGACGAGCAGAATCAACCATTAATGCAGTTGAACTTAGTACGTAAGCGTCGACCAAAGTTATGTGGATATTGTTTTTTTTAAAATAAATATTGTATTTGTTTTGTTTATTTTGTATAACATATAGTTCGATGATTTGATGTTTCGTTGTTAAATGTTTTGGTTTTTTTCATGTCTTTTTTTTGGATTAGACGCTTTTACAAGGCGATCTAATCCTTTCCCCCTTGGAAAAAGGAAATTTGTTTGAATTAGAAATAAGCGCCCTGTTTATAAAAAAACTAATGTTTGATGGTATAAGAAACAAACTTGCTTGTTTTATTCCATACATAAAAATACAGTCAAACGAGAGGGGCACTTGTGGTAGATTCTTCTCATCACGCATAATGCTTCTTTTTTTTTTAATTGCAACGTGTATTCGACCAATTTCTTGTGTAAAAAGTCTGCGTATTTTTCGCGGGTTTCAAATGATGGCATGCGCTTCA
Source organism: Ixodes ricinus (assembly GCA_037355805.1). NCBI lineage: Eukaryota > Metazoa > Arthropoda > Arachnida > Ixodida > Ixodidae > Ixodes > Ixodes ricinus. Next base: position 19,909 of record JAZHYW010007482.1, read on the forward strand.
GTGGTCTGGCTTATGGACCCAGACCGCTAATGAACACACAGCTTTATCAGACGAGCTTTATTAGATTTTTTTTTATTCAACGGCGGCTAGTTTAGAAATTAAGAACTATATGAACGGTAAGAATATAGACTGCGTACTTCAAATCTGAGTTTATACTGCTTTATTTTGTCACACTTTCCTGAAAATTGGTGCGATTGCCCAGAGATGGCGCTAGGCTTCCAGGAGTTTGGTGAGATTAAAATATTTCGCGCGGAAATCACATTTTCGATCGAGGAAACGAACATACGTCATTCTGATGTGTGCAAGAATATAAATTCTTTTTACGAACGGCCGATTGATTTTATTGCAATAAAACCGTCTGTCTTCGTTATATCCAAGTATCATAGACGAGTGCGGGTGCATATGATGCAAGCAATTTGAATGAATTGAAAACACCTAAAGTGGATATCACCTTAACGAAGCACTGAGCATAAAGTAAAGTAGAATGTTAGAACTAAAAATAAAGAAAATATACTAGAACTATGACCACTATTTTATTGATGGGTTTAGGAAATGTTAATATCAGGAAAAACGTTCAACTAAACACAACACACATTGTTCTTAATTTAACATTTGTCGTGTGTAATCGGTGTCCATTTTCTTTCTTCTTCTTTTCTAATCAAGTGAAATTAACCAAAAATATTTTTACGGAATATGCAATATAAACCACTCCGTGAATGATGATGCAGGCTAGGATATATTAGAGTTTCAAAATAAGAATCAAATCTTGCGACATTTAGGTACTGTGTTCACATTCAATCCTGTAGTTTTATCTCCCGATATGTTGCTTTAAAGGGTGAAACGATTAATTAAAAGCACAATTTGAGCCAATTTAAGTATTCATACTAAGACGCAATTTTTCGAAAGCCACGGTATAACACAAAATATTATCAAGTCATTTCTACGCTTCGAAAGCGAGTTGGAAATCGTCATGCAGAATCTAGTGGGCTTACACATGTATACACCCTGATTGAAGAATTTTTTTAAGCAGCAAAAATATATATCTCTTGCAAAGTCCTAATTTAGTTGCGCAGCTTCTTACATTTATAGGACTCACATAGTGTGAAATGCAGCATTAATGTGAGACTTACAAGTTCCTCTAGGATACTCCAATTTGTTTCCCCAATTTCATCTTCGTTTCTTCGAGCGAACGGTACTAGCTTGTTTTTTAAAAGCCCTGCGGGGATAACACTTTCATCATCCACATCCGATCCGTATCCGCAGACTTTGTACACGCAGTCGAACCGCATCCGTAATGTTCTTAAATAACTGTATCCGAATTCGATCCGCATCCATAGACTTTGTATCCGCATTCAAACAGCATCCGCGAAATTCGGAACCATCCCACCCTCCATCCGCGAACTCATTTTACATCATGAAGTCAAGCACGACTACAAATTGAAAAAGCATCTGGATGGATACTATAAGCTGCCTGCTTACCTTTGTTGAACGAACTCTTCGTGTCTTAATGTGGTGAATGTTATTTTATTGCAATGTTTTATCGTATTTAAGAAATAAGCGACCATCCTTTTAGAGATACTCCGCATCGCTGGAAAGATGATCGCAGTTATGAGATTGTTTTGGGTCTCTGTGACACTGACACTCTGTCCAGAATATGCGCTCAAAAGGAAAAAAAAAGTAATATTTTGTTTTTGTTTTTTAAAACTCACGTTAAGCAGACACCTATTTGATAAACATAAAAATTAACAAATGGCAGGCTAATAATATTGTGTCATTTTATTTTGGCAAATCAATAAAAAAGTGGGAGATGAAAAGCGCTCACTCCCCGCAACAAAGTACTCGCATATATGTGGTAAGCCGCGAGTGCACCACTGGGAAATTATCACAATATTCAATAATGGCAACGCCTCCTATCGGTTGCAGCTTTAAACACAAACTCAACTGAATGCACGGGACTATTTACTTAAAAACAACTCAGTGCCAACTGTCGAGAAAAAGAAAATGCACACACACGCAACGTTTCACTTGTCGATGCTGCTGTTAGAAGAAACAAAATATCGCCAACATGGACGTGTTCAGACGGATTCGCCTCTCTTAAAAGAATACCCGCTAATGAGAAGTGTCTCTCTTTGATGCATTTGATGCAGGGGTGTCATGCACGAAGTATGTTACAAGAATGAGGTGCGGAAACTCGTGCTGGCGCAAGTTGAACCACTCCAGAAGATAGAATTCAGTCTCCTCGATCTACTGGTTGGTGAAGAAGCAACTTGAAGGCTTCTTCTACTTTTTTGTGGCTTGTACGTTTTTTTATTTTTATTTTTTATTAAAAGAAACGTTTTTCGGTTTTTCCATGTAAAACAAGAACACACTTTCCCGAGGCAACTGATGCTCCTGCATTCTTTACTTTTTCTTGAGACAACATTTTTGGCGAGGTAGAACGTTCTAAAGCGATCTTCGGTAAGAATAAAATCTTTCTTGACGCAAAGAACAATTTTCTCCCCGATTGGCACCTTTTACCTAAAGGAGTAGTTTGCTTTCGCAACACATTCGATGATGCACTTCATTTTTTTAATTTTATTTAAAGGGTATACTACAGGCCATTGAAGGTCCAAGTAGGAGTGGGGTACAACATATGCATTCGCACATACAACAACAAACAAATAACACGGCATTAAAAAGGTTTACAACAATCAACTAGCAATATATATATATATATATATATATATATATATATATATATATATATATATATATATAAATGGGGCGGGGGGCGGGGGGAGAACAGCAACCATCAAGCAGCATGTAGTGCAATCGTGCTGTAATACAATGTAGAGTGAATACTTATTCACTCTACATTGTACGGTCGCACAAGTTTATCGGCTGCCTCGGCGAAAGTGTAGATCCGGACTTGCAGATATCCGCATCCGATTCGCATCCGATTCACATTCGCAGTTCCTGGCTTACGCATCCGAGCCGCAATCCGTCAAATCTGGTTCATTTTTAGCGCATCCGTCAGTTTACTGCGGATAACCGCGGATGATCCACGGGTAATCCGCGGATATGCAGGGCTCTACTTCAAAAAGAAAATTGTTTATATGAAGTTTCAGGAGAGAAGACGTTTGTCAAAATAATCTTTAACTTAAATAAATTGGGGCAATATTCTCATCGCGAGACTCATTTCAAGTTCGAGAACGATACTGATGTTTTGGAACGCCAAACGAAAACAGATGCATGTTTTGGAATCCTTCCTAGAAATACTGAACTCCCCCAAAATATTTGTTAAATGCCTTTGTTGATGTATCTCGCAAAGTAAACTTTGCCCTAAATAACTTAGCGCCACACTTAAAGCTGTGAGACTAATTTTGAGTGAAGAGTTACGTACGTGCTTATATCTCGGTATATCGTTCCGAACTATACTCGTTGTCACATCAAGGAACAAATAAAAAAGCTTTGCGTATTATTCATGCGCTGCACAAAATAGTTCTTACAGGATTTGGTTCTCGAAAGAAAAGAAAACGAAAATTTTGACGTTTGAAACGGGAACGTCTTAACGGCATAACGGAGAGCTAATTAATCTAACATTCAACCACATATATCTGAGTTCATCACACAAAGAAGTAAACCAGTTATGTTCCGAGAGAAGCCGCACTTTTTTCTACTACGTTTTTTGAGGTGAACACGGGTATAGAAGCATGTCGCGATACTCAAATAGTCTTGCAAGTTAAATATTTGCAAACTTAATTTTTTTCGTGGAAAGTTTATTTTGTAACATGCGTCTTTTAACTAGACAATTAAAAATGGTAGTTAAGTGTCCCTTTGACGGAACATTAAACACCCGATGAATATTTTTAAGTGCCGGGACAGGACACGTATTATTATTAATTTCTTACCATATTTATTTTCTCCTTCAAAAACGTGTCCTGGCGCCATATTTAGCCGCGGAGACACGGGTAAAAAGTGATTATGGCCGAATTTATAAACGCTGCTCGACTCGAAACTTCTCTCAAACTCCACTTGAGGACGGTGTTGAGCTTCATTGATCGAACTCAACTCAAAACTTCGCTCGACTGAGGAATTACTCAACAATATTCTTAAAAATCTCAAGGTTGCCTTGGAGTTACCTCAACAGTTTACTCGAGACTCGAGTTCGTTTATGGGTGTCATGGCGGCAGTAACATCTTTCACCGAGTTCGTAGGTTTTGTCCTCAGAACCGACAACCTCCTGCAGCACAGCGAAGGCGGGAGCCTTCCAATGTCACGGCGTCGTTTCAGGAACCGCCTGAACGCGGTGGAAATGTTCAATGACTGCGAATTTTTTGGACTACTGCTTTACGAAAGCGACGGTGGGCAGCCCTTTGAAGTCTTTGTCTCTGCAGGAGTGCGAAAGTAGTCGTGATCTGCCGGTCCCTTCAATGCTTCATCTCTTAATTGTGGTGCTGTTTACTGTGCTGGGACATTCAGATGCACGGTAAGCGGCGACCTAGCTGGTAAATGTGTCGCAACCCACAGTGTGCCGGGTCGTTGTGCAAGTGTCGGGGTTCATCGCCAGCGCGTTGTGCCATCGTCTTGTAAATTTCCCGAGGAGCGAAGCGGACTGGGACCTTGGGATGTGAAACTTTTACGAACTCAACTTATGCAGTGAAATTTCTGGTTTGGATACTCTATAAAAAAAATGTGCCAAAGAGGTGAATTCGAATTCTTGCTAAAGGCCCATCCACACTGTAAAATTTTACCGCTTGATTCGGGCAAGGATGTTGGTGGTACCAGTGATGCATCAATAAAGGTATCGTCAATCGAGGCTATGAGGGCTTCCGTTGAGTTACGATCTTGAGACTCCAGGACATCCGTGCTTCGGGCATGGCAACTGACTAAAGGAGTAGCTCTGCATGCAGGCAAAAAGCTCGTTGTCTGCAGGCGACATACGAAGCATGGCTGTCTTGGTGACTTGCGGTCGTATCAACACGTGATATTAAGAAAACGCTGTCGAACGCTACTGTGTATCTTCATGAAGCAAGGCCACCAAGCTAGAGCAGTTTAATGGCTTCATCAGCCACAGCAATTGTGGGGCCATGCATAAGCTTTCAATCCCACACGTACAAAGTATCGAGCCCGCACTTAAATAAGCACGCTGAATATGTGGGTTCCATTGACATTGGCACTATAATTGTGCTCTTAGTGCCAGATGACTCTGGTTTCACGCCAACACAAGTTGGCGTTGTTATTTTGCTCACTGTTGACAGACTGACACGCGCTTGTGCTAGTTTTAACGAAAAAACAACTAAAACCTAAACCTGGGCACATAAAACTTAAAATTCGCCAGTTTGGTGCTTTCAAAGCGCATTTATTTAAAGATGATACACACATATATTTATAATAAAAAAAATGTTATGGACGAAGCATGTTGGCATAACTTCGTCTCCAGGTATCTCCGAGAACGCTGGAGGGGAGCACGAAATCACGAGGAGTTCCTCCGTGAAGGAATCGCCGAGTAACGTCCGTGACGCTCAATGTCTCTTGAGTGGAGGCGCACATTTTTCCTCCACTCGACTGAGTGGAGTTAAAGTTCCTAGAATGTTGCTACTTCCTACAGGTAGCGACATTCTTTGAAGCGCCGACTGCGTGACGGTGGAGGTTTTAGGAAACGAATGGCGGCTCACAGCAGAAGACTCGACTGAATGACGCCATTTTGTTCCAGCGGAACGTGCTTTGTCATTTGTATATGTTGTCGTTACTTGCAAAAAAAAGTATCAAGGGACTTTAAGTGGAGTTAGAGCCGAGTTGCGTTTAAGAACACGGCTGTAACTTCGATTTCGAGGCCTCGATCTTAAAATATATATTTATATTTTTAATCACTCCTAATTTAAAGTTTGAAAAAAGTGCCCGTTTTACTGTATGAGTCCAACCTCAGCTGACACTACAATCGGATGGAGCCAATCAGTAGCGTCGAAAGTGCATCGTCTCGGCGACAGTCATCTTTGTTTGTTTCCCATCAACGGCTCAGCCACTCACGCGCATAAAAACTCGCAGGATCATGGGGGATTCGCTGGGCGTGACTGGCTTAGCGGGGAATGGCAAACGGACAAGGACGTCGAGCGCTACTGCAACTCTCAAGACCCGACAGTCCAACAAGTCTACCTCACCATAGAAGGCCAAAATATATACCCAACAGATAAACCAGTCCGACTCCTGGGCCTCCTCATAAAAGCCAACAACAGATGGACTCGTCAAATCCACCTGCTCAAGCAACAATTGGACAAACTAGGCCACATGATCCGGAGAGTGACCACGAGACATTGGGGAACGGGGGAAACAGACATTCTTCGCCTAGTTCAAGCCTTCGCCATATCCAGCATAGTCTACGTGGTTCCCTACATGAATGTCCTCAAAGCGGAATAAGCGCGATTGGAAACTACCATCCGAAAAGTCACCGAAACGGCCCTACATCTTCCAGTCTCGACATCCACGCAGAGACTCATAGAGATGGGCGCCCACAACGCGTTCACGAAGTTGGTTGAGGCCCACCGCGTCAACCAACTATTCAGACTCGGCAAAACACCTCCAGGAAGGGCCATCCTCTCCCAACTTAATCTCACCCCTCCATGTCGAAAAAAGTCCGGGAAAACACCACCCGCTTGGGTGGTGTTTTCTCATATCCTTATCGACATCCGCCCACTTCCCAAGAACATGCACCCTACGAAGTACAAGGGAAGGCGAGAAGCACGTGCCAAAGTGCAAAACAAGATGCTTCAAAACAAAACTTCTTACAGCGTACCATACACAGGCGCAGCCCTAGTTAGCGCCGGTGAAGTGGTAGCCGTGGCATGCAATGATCAAGATACCCCACAAGTTAGAGCCCTACACACCACCATAGGAGACGAAATCACGATGGGGGAACGGGTGGCTATTGTTCTGGCCATTACCCAGCACCCCGGTTACATCATCACGGACTCTCAAGACGCCTGCCGGGTATACCTATGTGGTCTCAGTTTCCCGGAGGCCCGTCAGATCCTCGACACCCACCAACCACGCGAAGGGAAGCGGACCATCAGCATCATCTGGACTCCGTCCCGTACTGAGACCGAAATGGAGGGGTAATGCCGGAGCCCATCACTTAACAGGCGAAGAAGCTGACGCCCGTGCCATGGTTTCAGGGGACGAACAACCAGATCAGCAACCGGACCCACCCACCCCACTCATCACCTACAAGAACCTCACCACTTACTATCGGGAGCCACGGCGCACTCTACTACCACCTCATCATACGCTCGACAAAGGGAATAGGTCAAGTGGCGCCTGCTCCAAACCAATTCTTACCCAACGCCATCCAGACTAAACCTGCTTTACCCCTGCTCTACCCCTCACCCACATGCCCCAACTGTCAACAGGAACGAGGCACAATCTGCCACATGGTCCTCGCCTGCCCGAAACATCCAAAACTACAAAACGCAGCACGGCTTCAAAACCACCTCAACTCCTCGGAGACGGCCATGAGAGCCTCGGACACGGAAGATCAGCTCCAGCTGGTTATCCTAGCCGATGAGGCGAGCAAAGCCAATAAGACCCCGGACATAGGGACCACCCCAGGGTGAACACCCGAAGTCATCCTTGATGACCTCAATAAGATATATTCTCTCTCTCTCTCCATCAGATCGTGTAGCGTCGGCCGTGTTCAGACTTCTACCGAAATGGGAGTAAAAAACGAATGGGGTGAGAAAGGTTGAACGATAAAGTGAGTGTTCAATTGTTCGTGCGCCTCGCATATGGTCCAAGCTGTTTTGACCCTGTCTCTTTTGGCACCTTTTCAAAGACTTCAAGCTCAACCAGTTGGCCCAGTGAACCACTTTCCTAACTCAAAGTGAGTCTCACCCGGGAAGAAAAAAACTGTAATAAACAAAAAAAATTTACTTCACCTACATCGATTTGAAATATCTTTGTTTTAAATGTATTTTTGCGTTCTGCAGTTTTTATTGGGTCTGTAAGATTTATTATCAGTTGTTTCAATGAACCAGAATCCACAAAAATAATAAGAAATAAATAATAATA